>JAODAL010033088.1:7500-46017 GCA_025379985.1 Phyllomedusa bahiana | reverse complement strand
CCCAAAGATCAACTCCCTGTGGGCCCCCGCCCCCCCCGTCGAACTGCACAGAGCCTTAAAAAAAAATTTTTAAATCCCGTGAGTGCTGCATTTTTTCTGTTTTATCTATCATCTACATATCTCATATCTATCTATCTCATATCTTATCTATTTTCCCTATCATCTCATATTTATCTCTATATCTATCTATCTAATATTATTATTTCCTATTATCTCCTATCTATCTATCTTCTATCTTTTTTATCCATTCATATCTATCTCATATCTATTTATATATCTATTTACTATCTATCTATTATCATTATTATCTATCAAATCTATCTATCTATCTATCTATCTATATCTATCTATTTTCATATCTATCAAACCTATCTAATATATATTATCTATCTATCTCTCTGTATATCTCAATCTATCTCATATCTTTTATCTCATATTATCTATCCATCTGTATATGAATTTGCAGTTTGAAAATTTTTAAAATTTAGGTTAGGTTACACCTGTATACAACACTACATACAAAAATATATACACACATATGCTACACACACTTTATTACAAAAGTGTATACTGCTGCACACACACAAACAGTATTTTACCATGCTATATACACAATCAGTTTTCATACAAGTATACTTATACATGCTGTATTTTACAAAATACATTCAATATAACACTCAAAAGTATATAGACATACACGCATATATTATATAAAAATATATATTATATATATATATATATATATATAGTATTTTACACAGATCCATGCACAGTATATACAAACATCCATATACAGTATATAACGTCATGGCCAAAATTTTTGAGAACACCAAATATTATATTTTCACATGTTCTGTTGCCTCTGGTTTTTAGTGTGTTTGTCAGATTTTTTTTATCACTTACAGAAATACATAGTGCAATCATATTATGTTTAAACAAAAAGCTTTTTTTGACAGTTAGAATGAGTTAATGCAGCAAGTCAATATTTGCAGTGTGGACCTTCTTCTTCGGACCCTCTGCAATTCCCCCTGGCATGCTCTCAATCAACTTCGGACAAAATCCGGGACTGATAGCAGTCCATTCTTGCACAATCAATGCTTGCATTTTGTCAAAAATTTGTTGGGTTTTTTTTTGTCCACCTGTCTCTTGATGATTGACCACAAGTTCTCAAAGGGATTAAGTCTGGGAGTTTCCAGGCCATGGACCCAAAATCTCTATGTTTTGTTCCCTGAAACATTTAGTTATCACCTTTGCTTTATGGGAAGGTGCTCCATCATGCTGGAAAAGGCATTGTTGTCTCAAACTGCTCTTGGACGGTTGGGAGAATTGCTTTGGAGGACATTCTGGTACCATTCTTTATTCATGGATGTGTTTTAGGCAAGACTGTTAGAGAGCCGATTTTCTTTGCGAGAGAAGCAACCCCACACATGAATGGTTTCTGGATTTCTTTACAGTTGGCATGAGACAAGACTGGTCGTATCGCTCACCTTGTCTTCTCCGAACAAGCTGTTTTCCAGATGTTCCAAACATTCGGAAAGGGATTCATCTGAGAAAATGACTTTACCCAGTCCTCAGCAGTCCACTCCCTGTACCTTTTGGGAGAATATCAGTCTGTCCCCGATGTTTTTTTGGAGAGAAGTGGTTCTTTGCTGCCCTCCTTGGACACCAGGCCTTGCTCCTGAGTATCCGCCTCACAGTGCGTGCAGATGCACTCACACCTGCCTGCTGCCCTTCCCGAGCAAGCTCTGCATGCTGGTAGCCCAATTCCGAAGCTGAAACACTTTTAAGAGAGGTCCTGGCGCTTGCTGGTCTTTTTTGGGGCCCTGGAGCCTTTTTGGCAACAATGGAACCTCTCTCCTTGAATTCCTTGATGATGCGATAGATTGTTGACTGAGGTGCAATCTTTCTAGCTGCGATACTCCCTTTCCCCGTTTTGGCCAGTTTTGTGCAGTGCAATGATGAACTGCAGTGTTTTTTAGAGATAACCATGGTTAACAGAAGAGAACAATGATGCCCAAATACCAGCCTCCTTTTAAAGTGTCCAGTGGTGTGATTCTTATTAATTTATGACAGATTGATCTCCAGCCTGTCCTCTAACACCCACACCTGTGTTAATGGAGCAATCACTGAAACATGTTAGCTGGTCCTTTTAAGGCAGGCCTGCAATGAAGTGGAAATGTGTTTTGGGGGAAAAAGTTCATTTTCTAGGCAACTATTGACTTTGCAATTAATTAACACATAGTATATACACACACACATTCATGCACACATAGTATACACACATCCATGCACACTATATACATACATCCATGCACACAGTTTATACACACACATTCATGCACCATTAAATATATTCTACATCCATGACACATGTATATACATACATCCATGCACACATATATACACACACAAAATCCATACCACTGTACGGTATAAACATCCATGCACGTATATATCCTCACATATACACATTCATAACTCAGTACAAACATACACACACTTTCTTTTCATTTCTATGTTAAAAAAAGCAGCCCTGGGTTTCCCCTGCTGCTGCACTCTGGCCCCCTCTGCCCATGTGACCGGCCTCCTCCCCCTTTTCCCCCTCACAGGGCCCCGTTTTTCTCTAAAGGCAGCAGCGATGCTGCGGACTATTCATCCCGCGGAGCGCCTCCGCAGTGTCTCGCAGCATTGCGGCTGCCACTGTGCTCTCCGCTGCCCTGTGTGCCCAGGGATGCTGAACCAATTTGATCAGTGAAGCTCCGCCCCCAAGGGGCGAGGCCACACGGATTCAAGTTATTCACATTCTGGGCACACAGACAGGGGGGAGGGCCCGGCTCGGCTACAGCGCGCGGGATCTTTTTAAGTAGAAGATCTCTGCCTGTAGCGAGCTGAGCCGGGAGGCGGGCCCCCTTCCCGCACTGCCCCACCCCTACTTGTCGGCCGGAACAACCCTTTTTAACATGCGGAGGCGGAGCGCAGCAGTGAGGGAGCACGGGTCCCTCCAGCACCGCCGACACTCGCCGGCCGCCACGGGCCCTATGTTTGAGCAGGGCGCTCGGCTGCGCCGTGCCTACGGGTGCGATGTGAAAAATTTAAGCGGGCCTGTTTTAAGGGGGGCCCCCTTATTTCCCCGGGGCCCCTTTCCGGGAAGAAGGTGTACCCCTTTTATGGGCCCCTGGGTGGCGGGATTTAAAAAAACCTTTCACAAACCAATCTGACTGACCTTAATTATTTTGAAAAGCAAAAAGGGAAAAATTTCCCCAAGCCCCTAGATGTGTAAAGCGGTAGAGGAAAAAACTCTAACAACTTTCTGCTTTGGGAGTTTAATGGGGGGGCCTATAAAGTATTGACTCAGGAGGGTTTAAATTAAATATAGATTTTTGGGGACTTCACAAAAATTTGTGGGTTTAAAAAGGGAAAAATTAAATTACTTTAGTGAAAGATTTTAACAAAAACCCTACTTTTTTTTGGGGGGAATGCTGCAGAGCTCTCTCTTTCATTTTGCATTACGATTTGCGAATTAGGCGACAATTCAAGAGGGAATTTTGCTCAACGGGGTTTTTTTTTAGGGGTTTTTGAATAAGGGGGCCCAAATTTAATTTTACACATGCCAAAACTTTAAAAGTTTTTTTAATTTCCCAGAATTTGGGAAAAAAAAAAAAAGGACTTTTTTCCTTCTTTCTTTCCAAACCCTTGTACTTTGTGTTATATACGATATCAATAAAATACATTAAAGTTTGTGGCTGTAAAATTTAAAAAAGAGGAACAGTTCAAGGGGTACATTTGCAACCCACCTTGTTCTGTGGACCTTCTAGATTGTCCAGGTTTTTAAAACATTTTGGCCCAAATTTATCATTCTGTCTAAAAGTTAAACAGTGTAAATTTAGATTTACATTTTTAGATTTTTACACCAGAATTTTGAGGCCATTCTTTGGGAAACCTTTTGGAGAGTTGAACCCTTTTGGGCCCCGCTCATATCGGTTTAGGTTTTCAAAAAGTGTTTAAAAATGCCCTTAAAATGTGTTGGGAAAAAAAAATTTGGAAAATGCTTTCCCCCAAAATGCAAACCCTTTTTTTGGGGGATTTTTTCAAACTTTTATTCGGAAAAACATTTCTAATTTTTGGGGTCTTTGTTTTTTTTATTGAGGAAATTTTAATAACAGAAAAAAAAAATTTAAATTTCATTTTAAAGCACAAATACTTTACACAAGTCAGAATGCATAATTCTAAACCCTTTTAGATGGGTAAAAATTTTTAAAAACCCCATATTTTAAATTGTGGGGTTAAAGCCCCTCAAACATTTATTTCCATGCAAACTTAGAACAGATACTACAAAGGACCTTGTAGTGGGTTCAATGTGGCCAATGCAGAGTAGCGCTCGTCTTTTGTTTACAGGCATCTGTGGCTCAAATTGTTTTGTGTCAATAGGTTATGATGGGGAACATGCAACAATGGTGTTATGATAAGTGTTAGCTTTATGGCATTTGTATCTTTCAAATTTTAAAAAAAATTTCAATTGAAAAATGCCCTTTTTTTTTAAAAAAAACCCTGCAGTCTCTTGAGCCAAAAATTTGGAAAAGATCCCCTGATCCATTTCTTTTTTGTCAAACCTTTTATTTAAAATTTACAAGGGGGGTGGCAAAAGTGGGGAGTTCACCTGCAGATTTATGAAGGTAAAATCTGAAGTGGATTCCACCACCAGGCAAATAGATTAGATTCTGCAAAAATTTATCCCATAATGTGGACTTTTTCCCCCAAAGGGGAAATTAACATGTTTATGCAGATTTTTTAAACCATAGAAGTCAATTTTCCATTAATTTCCTAAGTTTTTGTAGTTTCTGCTAAGGGGCAAGGCCCCAAAAGGGAAAAAATTTCAATTTCCACAGGGATTCATAAACTTGTGCCTTTTTTAGGGAAATTTTTTTAAAAAATTAAGGCCCGCCCCTTTTCCTTGCGTATCGCCTGCTGCTCTACTGATAATTGGTTTCTTAAATTGAATGTGTCATCAAAAAATGACTTATTGTTTAACTCACACTTTTATGTTAAACACATTTTTTAGGAAATTTTGGTTATTTTTTTTAAATTTTCCATATCACTTTCAGTATTTTTTATTGATTCTTAAGTCTTGCAGTTTTCACTTTGGCCACTAAGCCAAATAATAGTCTGACACTTCCTGTTCTGTAGAGGGCGATTTTCAGTGTCTGCTCATTATCAGCACAAATAGGGTCAAACTGAAAGGAGACACCAATGTGTATAAATAACACAGAATCCACCAGTCACAAGAGGAGATAGTCCCAGCTCCCCCTCTCACCTCCCTGCACAATGATTTCTTCCTAGGTCACACAGCATGACTAGAAAAAATTTCCCCTATAGAAGTCAGTGGGACATAACAGTTTTAAAGGGGCTCCTATGTGCATGAAGCTGCTGTAAAGCATATCTCTGACTGCTGTTAAAGCAGTGCAAGCAAGAATGTCTTCCCCACAATCATATGTAGACGGCCGAATTGAGAAATCTACAATCAGGAGATAAAAACGGCTGAGAGGAAAAAAAATATGGATCAGGGGCTTGATTTAATAAGTAAAAAAAAAATTGGCGAAAGATTCCCTTTAAGCGATCTAGTCTAGGCCTTTTGACTGCACTACAGATGGTAAAATGCTTCAGCACCGCAGCTCTCTGAAGATCCATTTGATTGATGTTAGGCAACAATATAATGTCACCTGCTGTGACCTACAACCAGAAGTAGATCAGGAAAATCTATATTCACATTGGAGGACAAATAAATGTAATGACCTTGATTGCCATTCTGATGTGGTGTCTCTCCAATGTAAAGAAACATTATACTGTATGTTGACGTGGCATCGCCATTATATTGAATTTCCTCAGTTGTCTTTGTCATGCAAGGGTTAATCCTGTCATCTCATTAGGTTCCTCAGCCTGATCTACAGAACACTAGATGTGATAATCTTGGATTAAGTACTAAGTAAAGTGAAAAGAATCTGGTATTCCGGAAAATGGTCTTTGTTTACTACTGTCATAAAGCTGGCACTGCTACCATTTTTATCTGGTATATATCCAATGCCAGGCACCACTTTGCTGTAAACTGTATTGTGCCAATGTTACATAATGGTGATAGAATCCGGAGGGATTTAACCCCTTAGCGACCGCTGACTTTTGGCGTTGCTGCAGAAAGATGACCTGTACTGCCTGACACCAAAAGACTGTTGTATAGATGTCCAGCACTCCGTTCTGCAGGAGATTGGTGCCTGTGGAGAGGATATTACAATCCCTTTATCACATAAAAAGAAAGACAACAGCACTCCCCAAAAAAAATTCAAAGTGGTTTTGTATTAATCCAAAATCTAAAAAGTGATACAATTATAGTATACAGTGCAAACACCAGAAATTTTTGGTTGAAATCCTTTATTGTGACTTGTTTTGCAAAGTTTCGGTTAGGCAACCTTAATCATGCTCGTCAGATTGGGGGATGCTAGAAAAAGGAGCTGCACTATTGTAAAGCAGGAGGAGATGTGGTGAATGCCAAGTAGACAGACAGGATAGAATGTATACCTTGAAAGAAATGTAGTGGAGGACCCTAGTAAGGAATGATGTTATGAGGCAAAATAGTAAGTCATAGGGAGTGCATTGGCGGTCAGTGATTGTTTGCTATCGTGAAAAAATGGGTTTTCAGGTTGGTTTTGAAACTAGTGAAGGTTTCAGGGAGTCCGATGTGTTGGGGTAAGGAGTGCCAGAGAATGGGGGATGCACGGGAGAAACCTTGGAGATGGTTGTGTGAGGAGCTGATAAGATGAGAGCAGAGAAGAAGGTCCTGAAAGGAGCAGAGATTGCTTGAGGGGAGGTATTTGTAAATTAAGGTAGAGATATATAGGGGGAGAGGTTATGGAGAGCATTGTAGGTGATGGTTAGTAAATTGAATTGAATTTGCTGGGAAATGGGTAGCCAGTGAAGGGATTGGCAGAGGGGAGAGGCACAGTAAAGAGGTAGGGGTAGATAAGACGGGCAGCAGAGTTGAAAACAGTTTGAAGGGGAGCAAGAATGCTAGATGGGAGGCCACAGAGAAGGATGTTGCAGCAGTCTTTGTAGTATCAAGGTTAAGGACTGAGGGGATTCGAGAAATATTTTTCAGGTGGAGGCGGCAGGTAGATTTAAGAGCTTGGATGTGTGGCTTGAAAGACAGAGAAAAGTCAACGGTTATCCCGAGGCCGCGGAGTTGTGGATCCTGTGAAAGTGTAGAGCTATTGACTGTAATAGAGAGATGAGGGGGATAGAGTGGGATGGTAAATTAATGAGCGGGATGGCAAGATGATGATTTCAGTTTTCTCCACATTTAGGGCAACATGTCTGAAAGGGTTTTTCGCCCTTTTTCTAGTGTAAAATGCGTCAAAAGTGAGAGGTTTGTCAAAATTGCCGATGTATGACACATCGGACGAACATGTTTGCCGCATTATGCACTAGACTTTGTAATGCGGAAAACATGTGGGAGCGTTCTGGGTGCGAGTCATAAAATAAGAGGCGTTAGAATAGAATGTTAGTTAATAGAAACTATGGTAGTGATCATGTACGTTGCACCACAAGTCTCAGCAAGACCTGCTGTGTGCCGGCTATTGCTGTATGTCAAATACACGTTTGGTGCATTACTAATGCATGTTTGGAGCATTTCTGTAATGCGCCAAAGACACAGGCAAAGTGAGTCGAACTTTAGCTGCGATTTATGACCGCACAAAAACCACTATCATAGATTTAGGTGCATTATACACTGAAAAATAGATGCAAAAAATAATTTTGATGCACCTTCTTTCATACATGTCTCCCTTAATTTTAGGAGACAGGAGGAGGAGGAGGATATGGACGATAGACATTCTGGGATCCTGGAGAGCAGAGACTTAACATCTGGGCTGGAGATGTAGAGTTGGGTATCCTCAGCATACAAGTGGTACTGAAAGCCATGTGATGCTACGAGTTGACCTAGGCCAAGACTGTAGGTAGAGAAGAGTAGAGGACTCAGGACTCGACCCTGAGGGACACCAACAGTATGAGACGAGAAGAGTAAGTAATACGAGACGTTAGATGTCTGATCAGTGAGGTACGAGTAGATCCTGTAACGGGCTAAGTCCATAATACCAAGGGATGACAGAATTTGTAGCAGGAGGGAGTGGTCAACAGTGACAAATGCAGAGGACAAGTCTAAGAGGAGAAGGACAGAGTAGTATTGTGAGTCTTTTGCAGTTACTAGGTCATTAGTGATTTTGGTTAGGGTGGTTTTGGTCGAGTGGTGGGATCAGAAACCAGACTAGAGCGGGTCACGAAGAGAGTTGGATGAGAGATGGGAGGACAATTCAAGATATTTCTGTTGTTCAGGGAGTTTTGAGGCAAATTGAAGCAGCGAGATGGGCCGATAGTTGGACAGACAGATGATTTCTTAAGGATTGATGTGAAAGTAGCGTGTTTAAAGCAGGAAGGGAAGATGTCAGAGTTTGACAATACGTTGAAAAGATAGATGAGGACTGGGATAACAACAGCACTAAGGTCTAGGATGAGGTAAGGTGACAATGGGTCAAGATTATAGGTAGTGGGGTTGGATTTGGAGAGCAGAGAGACAAGTTTATCATGAGTAACAAGGGAGAAGCAGGCTAAGGGAGAAAAGCATTTTGCAAGTATAGAGGTGGGCGGTGGAGACTGTAGGTTGGTGGTGGGGACGGTGGGGAGAAAATTTCTCTGATAAGGTTGATCTTGTTTAAGAAGTTGTGAAATCAGCTGCTGAAGAGAGATTGGAGGGGAAAGCAAAAACAAAGGACAGAGTAGAGATTTGAAAGTGTTGAATAGTTGTCTATGGTTGTGAGACAGAGAAGATATGATTGTGGTAAAGTAATCCTGTTTGACAGAGGTGAGAGCAGACTTAAGGAATACAGTATTTGTATGCAGCAAGGTCAAGGTCGTCAGCAGAGTGGATTTTCTTCCTGTGGCGTTTAGCAGCTCTGGAAGCTCGCTTCAGCTTTTTAGGTTTTTCTATTGTGCATGGTTTTTCTTTTGATTTTTCAGGTTCTATTGTGCATGAGAGAGGCAACCATATCAAGAATGGAGGTGATTGTTTTGCTGTAGAAAGCAGTGGCTGCATCTGTGTAATCACACTAGGGAATAGTAGAGAAAGGTGCAAGAGAGTCAGAGATAACAAGTGTTAAAACTTTGAAGGTTCCTGGGGGGGTGGAGAGATGGGGTACTGTACTAGATTTAGGAGAGGAGGGGCAGGTCAAGTGGAGAGGGCATAGAAGGTATGGGGAGAGGAGAGTCTAGGATATTCGATAAGAGGCAATAGTGGGTAAAAATGAGGTGGAGTGTGTGTCCGTCTTTGCGAGTGTCTTCAGAGGTCCACTGCAAAAGGCTGAAGAGGACAGTGATGAGACTTTGCTGGCAGTTGAGTGGGATGTGTTATTAAGGATGTTGAAAATTCCTGTGATGACAGCGGGGATGGAAAGAGAGTGGAGAAGCCAGGAAGAAAAGTGGTCGAGAAAGGCGGTGGCAGGGCCTGGTGGTTTGTAGATGACCACTTGGATGCTAGAGGGGTAGTAGATGCAGACAGAGTACATCTCAAAGGTAAGGTAGAGGAGGAATGGGAACAAAGGAACAAGTATCCGACAGTAAAGGTCAACACCTCTGCCATGCTTGTTACCTGGGCAGGGAGCATGGGTAAATTGGAGGCTGTCAGAAGAGAGTGCATCAGGGGAGTTGGTGTCAGATGATGTTAGCCAGGTTTCCATCATGCCAAGGAAGGATAAGCTGCGTGAGATAAAGAGGTTGTGAGTGTAGGAGAGTTTGTTGCATGCTGATCGTACACTCGAGAGAGCTAGGGAGAGCTGATATCAAAGTAATGTGTTTTAAGAGCTTAAAGGAGTTTGTAGTGGCAGATTGGTTAGGAAAGGGAGATACAATAGTGATAATGTGCTGAGAGTTTCTGGGTTGGGTGATATGTCCCTAGAAGTCAGAAGTAAAAGAGAGAAGTTTAGCAATTTGGTTGGGTTTGTAAGGATAGAAGACTTGGAGAGATAAAGAGCTCATTGCCCAGCAGAGGGGTTTGGAGATAGGTAATCAGGTAATTAAGGAAAATGGATGTTAAGTTTATAGAGGCCAGGAAAAGCATAGTGGCTGCGTGTGGTAGGTGTCATAGGTTGTAAGCCTGCATATTGCACCACATGTAACTGTATAAGTGGCATCCTTTGTATTGCCTTATCTGTATGCAATTAATATACCAACAACCACCCCCTCATAAATAGGTTTATTGGTATTTTTGCATTTCTGCAGTCTTCCCTTGCATAATATTGTGAATTTTCTGCATACTGATGTGAACTGGTACTTATCCAACCTGAATTTTTTATTATTCAGTTGGCCTCCTACTGGAGGGGTGTGTGTGCATCTGCTCAGTTATCTGCATCGGTTATATCCCTCCCAAGTAGCATTGGGGCTTGTGTTGCCTCCTACTGGATTTAGTCTATTGTCCAGCCATTGAGCTGTAAGTATGGCCTTGTGTTTGTGTTGTAGGTTGTAAAGCTGTTTATAGTAAAGTATTTCTAGCTGTTTTTATACATTCTTACTTCAATTCTGGTTTTTATTCATCTGCATGCTTCGAAAATTGTGGACACAGGATCACCTTTGTATTTTCCCTCTTTTTTGGCAAATTAGGTACATCACAATATATTATCAATCACAGAAGTGTAGATACGATGAACAAACACAATCTGGCCATTGTTTAACTGCAGTAGCCTCATGGATTACTGACAAATCCTTTCTTAGCTACTTTGAGCCATGTCTTAATGTAGACAACTGTCACAGGACCTCGGAGGACATTATATGAATATGTATGAAGCTTAAAAAGGCAACAGAAAACATTGTTTAGAGGGTTTTCTCGCAACAAAGATCATATCTTTAATGATGGGAACAGTAAAAATAATCACTTTTGCAACTGGTTTGTAATACCTAAATTACTTAGTATAGCAGCTGTTAGCTAATATATGTGTGTCTACAGCTAAATCAGCAGTCTGCGGTCGGGCCACGCCCGCTTTTCTGTGATTGGCTGCCTGATATTTAGTTCAACCCTGGTCGGGACACACCCCCTGTGCTGTGATTGGCTGTCTGCACTCTCTGTGATCACTCACCACTGAGATGTGTGAAAATGAAAGTGAAACTGGCTTTTCTGAGCCAGTAAAGGCTGCCTGAGCTCTCTATGATCCTCTACCAGTGATAGCTCTACATGAAGGATCTGGGCAATTACCGAGTCTCTAGCTGTTAGATTCACTCTCCCCCTATATAACACAGCCTTTTATAATCCGCTCCACCTCTACCTCCTTCCGGACAACAGAGAGGGGATGGGGCAGTGTACATTTCTCACATTTGTTTCATCAGTTCAGGCTGTATGTATAACTGTTCACACCAACACAGGTGTTCTGGTTACAAAGAGATTGTGGAGGGCGCTGACAGCTCTGAAGTCATGAGAACTGACCACTGCAGGCTGACTGCAGAGCTGTGACATTCTCGCCCTCCCACTGCTCACAAAGAATGACGATGACGACTCAGGAGGGAGCAGGGAAGACACATTAACCCATGTTATATGGGGATCTACAAGTGGACATCTTGTTAGGAATTATGATCACTTCAAGAGCAAAATGGGCAAACTTGAAAACAGGTAAGAAAGAACCCAAGCGTAACTGCAAAACCCTTAGTTTGTGTGTCTACTGTTAGAAACCCAGTGGAACCGGGAGAGTGTTCAATGGAAGTACATCACAAAGAAAGTTACTGCAAGAAAAAAAAAATCCTTTGAAGCCTATTTCAAATTTCCAAAGACCTGAGAAATCTAGATATCCATAATGCCTCTGGGAAAATAATATATGCACACCAACAAAAGTGTAACCATTTGGCACAAATGCAATACACTGCAAGAACAATGCACACCAACACCAAAAAGATTTTAACTGCACAGCTTGGAAGTACTATAGTTAGTGCCTGCTTTTTTGCCTCAGAGCCTGCAAACTTTGAGATCATTAGAGAAATGATGAAAACACTTTTTAGAATATAATGGCAGGATGACCTAAAGTCGAAGAAATGTTGGATAATGCACGAAGACAATGACCCAAAGCACACAAGTAAATGAACTAAAGACTGGCTGAGAAACAATATTTGTCTTTTGCAGTGGCCAAATCAGACTTAACTTTAACCCTATTAATATGCTGTGGCATGCAAATCTTACTACAGGAAACATTAGGGAAAGTAATTACTGCTACGGGAGGATCTATGGGTTATTAAATGTAAGGGTTCGCTTACTTTTTCTTGCAACTGTATGTTTATTTTTTTTAGGATTATGCTACCAGAATACATACAGTTTAGTGGAATAAAAAGGAAAAAGATAACAGTGGTCAATAAATATAAGGAAACCCAATATCTGCTTAAAACAAATCCACTCGGAATTAAGACTATACAATATATTTTCTCCCTCTAATACTGTGTAACACTTACGATTCAAGCCACATTCCCTGAAGGTTTGAAATTGTTGTTTTCCTTATAAGAAAAAGAAAAATATTGGCTTATACCAAGACATTCAAAAGAAAATCTGACAACATTTTTCCCGGTTATTGAACTATAGACAGTAAATTTACAGAGGAAAAGGACTTTCGGATACATAAGTGATCTATATATCAGGGGAGTAATATTGAGAACATAATTGCCTTCAGTTATACATTTATCTACAGTATTGATCCAGGTGAGACAACAACATACTTGTGAGAACCTGCTTAGATGGTTTAAGATACAGCTGTATATTGTAAGGGCTCTACGCTACTTGTATTCACTAGGGCCTCATTCACACTTCGGTTTTGATTAGTATTTTTTTTTTTTTTTAAAGCCAAATACATAAAAATTATGGAAATATCACTAACAATTCTAAATACATTTCATTCCTAATATTGGCTGAAACCCTATCCAGGCAAGATTTGTGTTAAAATACAAGAACAAGTATTATGTCACCTGTCTTGCCACCTCTAGCAGTGATGTCATGTGCATTGTTCACATGGCCATGAACCAATTAATAGTCTGAGCGGTCGCGTGATTACATGAACTCCATGATCAATACTGCAACACTGGCAGGGGACACCAAAGCTCTGGAGGGACTGGGACAGAGAAGTGTTGGATATCTTATTTTAGCAGCATCCTGGCCTGTAATGAGTTTTTTTTTTAAATCTCAGAAAACCCCATCAACTAGGAATAAGGCTTAAAGTGAACCCGTCAGGTAGTTTATGTTACCCTTTCTGAAAGGGAGAAAAGCAGAGCTTTGTGACATAAAGGATTATAGATTGTGAAGCAGGATGTTGAGTTGGATCCCCTTTTGCGGCTACAACAGGCTTCACTCTCCTGGAAAGTATCTCCACAAATTTTGGAGGTTATGTCCGTGGGAATCTGTACCCATTCATCCACAAAAGAATATGTGAGGTCAGGTACTGATCACTTCCCCATACAGTAGGCCCACAGCATAAGATCACGTTCCTACCATTTACTGGAAATAAGGGGCCTAGCCCAAACACTGAGATTAAGTCCCATTCCATTGTCTTTCCTCTATCGAATTTTTCAGTAGATCGCATTTTCATCCATCATTCCAGTTTCATCATCTGCCAGATATGAAAACTCATTTCCTATAGCTTCTAAATTACATTTATGTTAACGTCACTTCCAGAGGCAGTTTGGAACCCTGTAGTCGGTGATGGAACAAAGCTTGGCGACTCTTCTTCAGCACAATTTTCAGGATATAGTGAGTTTGTGATGGCTACCACTTTATGACTTGGTTGTTGGTACTTATAGTGGTTTCCATTGCTCAATAATAGAGCTTACCGACGCAGGACATAGAACATTCTCGAAGTGACTTCTGACAAAGGTGGCATCACATGAAAGTGGCACCTAAGATCAATTTAAGACATTAGTTGTCTCATTTGCACCATCTTTCGGATAGAGTCATAATACACCACCACATATATAGTGTATTTTTTTCTTTGGCATCCTCAGTATGCCAAACATATTACTTCCAATGAGGCTAAATGTGCCACTTTAAGAACCATTGCTGCTAACGCTTTTGAGCATCATAATTAACCCTCTTTCCCTCACACCATACTTATCAAGTGACTCTTGCCAGGAACCAAGGGTCCTCCGAAAATGAATGACAAAAGGCATGTGTCACTCTCAGGGGTGTCAAAAGAAGAAAAAAAATTTCTATTAACCAAGGAAAGGGGGTGGGCTGTCCATGTTTTAAATTACTCTTCCTGTGTTTTACTGGGTACTTCAGGTTTTTTTTGTTTTTTTTTTACATACACTCCAGAAAACATAGAGAAGAATGACTTTGTATGAAAGTTGTCCTACTGTTGTTTATATGCTAGTGACAGACAGTGAGACTCATTGAGGATGGGGACTGATTTTACTCTAAACAGTGGGACCCATGTATTAAAACTGTCTAGCAGTAAGACTGTCTTTGTTGCCCAGAGCAACTAGAGCTCAGCTTTTATTTTGCAGAGCACTAGATGAAAGCTGAGCTGTGATTAGTGGCTATGGGTAACAAAGACAGTCTTACTGCTAGACAGTTTTCATACATAAGGCCCAGTGACTTTAATCAAAGCAGAATACAATAGAGCTAACCACTGTATACTCTTGCAAAATGTTTTATCTTTTGCTATATCCTTTTAAGCTGCAATCAAGCAATGGGATATAGTATAGAATTTAAAACAATTTTGGCTTTTTATTTACCTACAAAAACAAACACATTGCCAAAGGCACAATGTGGCGGGTAAAAGCATTAGTACTCTTTAGAACATCACAAAGTGCAAATCATCTCAGCTGAGAAGGCCACATTGCAGAAAAAAATTCCATCATTTATTTGGCATCAAATCATCAGCAAAATCCATATATAATACAAGTGCATTTTTACTACAACGGAAGGGTGTAATCTACAATCTGTGGCAATTCTGGAAAATAAAAGGCTTGTTGGAGATCAGATGGTCTGCAGGATGCCCTGAAAGCCTTGCAGATGTTGCTTTCTACTACATGTAAACTCAGTTTAAGGGCTTGTTCACACGACATTTTTTGTGATCCGTTTTACGGATCTAACAATTGTCAGTGTGATTAACATTGTGTTCAATGGCAACAGCGCATCGCTGTTCTCACGGGAGATCGGTGAGGCGCTTTTGAGAGCTCTCCTGCAATGCGCTGTTCGCATCCGCTTTAAGAATTGACATGTCAATTCTTATTGCCGTTTACGCAAGTGAAAGCCCATAGGAGATAATGGAGTCTGCTTTTAGCACCTGTCCAAAAGCGCTCCACACTCCGGGTACGTATCAGCTGCGCTTTGCATCCTGAAAACGGATGCGAAAAGCGCAGTTGGCGGCCGGACGGGACATCGGCGGTGAGCGGCGGCGGCTGGACAGGTGAGGTGCTGCAGGGGGATGGATGGATGGCTGGGGAGGTGAGGTGCTGCAGGGGGATGGATGGCTGGGGAGGTGAGGTGCTGCTGGGGGAAAGTGAACTGCTGCTGGGAGAGGGTGGAGAGAGAGAGACAGAGAGAGATAGATTTTTTTTTCCTTCTCAAAACTCATTCGGAAAGCGGATCATTCGTAAAACGCAAGTGAAAAAGCATATAATACGGATCCAAATAAAGTATCAACTGTTGCATTTTTCGGATCCGCTTTACGGATGCGCTTTTCACTCCTCAAAAACGGATCCGTAAAAAGGATCAAATACGTCGTGTGAACAAACCCTTATAAGTACCAAACCGTAATTTGTTGCAGATTTTCATTATGGAATCTAAACTAAGAATCTGCAACAAATCTGCTACGTCTGAATGTGACCTAAAACTTTCAACCATACTTTAATAATTTACAAAGGGGAAATAGGAAATAAATTAGAAGATTGGAGAAAGATTCTAGCAACCACTATATCAAGAAATATACACATTTATATATGTATAGATGGCTTATATTTAAACGTTTGCATCTGTGAAAATACAAAAGAAAAGAAAAATACATTGGCAGATTTCTTATGTGAAAGACTAATCAAATAACAATAAAAATCTGTCTCTCAACCACCAAAATCCCTATAGAATTACAGCTAGCAGCTACTGAGTGGGAATAAAGTCTGCATGGTAAGCTATAAATTTTAGCTGTTTTTTCTAAAGATGTTACACTTATCAGTGTTAATAGGGTTGTCTCACTACAAGGATTGCTTTTTATGTTAAAGATCTTGCAAAAACAAGTCACTTTGCAATATATGTCCATTAACAGTGTCCTACCTATTCCTAGATATCCCCCCCTGTATGGGCTGCATCAGCTCCTCAGGTTGCTATAGTTACAGACCGGTTTGATCTCTCATGATAGGCTGGCAGCACTGGTTTCTATAGCTACAGTCCTGGCTTCTACTTCAGCATTGTAGAAGCCAGTAAACACGCCCCTGACTTCAAGAGGAAACAAAGAAAACAGGACTGAGATTAGATGAATCACTGTAGTGAGACAACCCCTTTAATACCTCAATTATAAATCAATACATACCAAAGTCACAATGGTTTCTCTATGGAAACAGCCAGCTAATAGCACAGTTTTAGAGGTAGTCACCGATCTACAACCACAGTCTAACTGATAAAATGTTTAAAACACTGAAAACTTTGTTAAACATTCTTCTAACTATTAAACAGTGCTTATGCAAAACTGAAAGAAAATGTATAACCCAAAATCCATCTTTTAATTATTGTTTTATAGTTTTAGTCTACTGTACATTTACATGCATGTTCAGATACAGCTCATCTGTGAATATGGCAGAATAGAAATCAAATTTCAAAAGAAAATGCATAATGTGGCTAAAATATTCAATACAAAAAAAAGGTGTAACATTGTTCATGGACATGGTAACTGTTCGTAAAGTTTCATTGTGGGAATCTATTGCTCAATTTGATGAACACCCATTTTATTTTACAGGGGGATACAGCTGCTACATATAGTACTGTTGCCTAGACACTTAAAGCTTCAATGGGATAATTGGCCAGTACTTAGGCTGCTTCTTATCACAGTGTCTATCAAAGTTGAGTTGCATTGCAGTTTCCATCCCTTGAATTTGAGCGGCATCTTCTCCATAAAGTTTCTTCATCTCTATCCTCCGTCTTTCTCCAGGTCTTTCAGAAGGGGGCTCAATTGATCTTTTGGTGGGGATGTGCAGATCATGACCGGCATCTACATACTGCTCATGCATTTCCTCCTCAAGCTGCTGCTGTCTCTCTGAAATAGTGGGAGAGATTTAAGAAAAATGAGTCTTAAACGTAAAATAACGAAAATATATACAAAAACCAAAAACAACTAAATAGAAATTCCACACTCTGTGGCAGGGCCATTAGATAGGTCACCACTGTACAACATTAATCAACTTAATCAATACCAAGTCATTTCAGTAGACCAGAAGGTGTTTCATGGGTACAATGTACCAATTTCCTAACATGTTCGTCTCTTATTGCAATCGCATTAATGTATCTTCCATAATCAATTTGGGAAACTGCCTTCATTTTCTTTGATGCTCCTAGCCATGTTGTTCAGCTCAACAGATACAGATACAAAATGATGAATCCTCTTAGATCAGTGAAACGTTTCATAGAACCCACAGGTTAGAGGTAGGGAACTGAACACTCACATGCCTACAGTGGAGCTTAGACCTATTATGTGGGCAGAATATGTTCATATTTTCAATGAACTCAGACAACCTGTTTGTGATTAAATGACAGTAAAACCTCAATTGCTCAAAACCCTTGACCCCTGTATGGAAGATGACCAGCTTAAAAACCCGAAGCAGAAATCTACAAGACTGTGTGCAAGCATAGATCCATTACAGGACTTTTTATATTGTTTAAAACTCTACTTACATAGTGCATTCACAACAAACACCCTATCAGTGCACCTAGAGGACAGGGCTGAATCTTACTGCTCAGAACTACGGAGACCTCAAATGCTTTTGACCAGATGTTCTTAATCTTATTCCACTGGCTCCTCACCAACCTGAGTAGTGAGACATCTGGGTCTATTAAGATGCCAAAATCTCAATTTAACTTGGTCTCTTGATCTAATGTACCACTAAGGTAAGCCTGCACAGAGTCAATGATATCGCTAAACAAGAGAAGAGCCTGTGCAGCTTATATTCATTTCCCTCAATAAGGCTTCCACAGGTGCGCCTCAACAAGAACCGAGTGGCATGTCATCAGTGAGGCCCAGGTTACAATTTGAGGCACCTTTTTAGTATAGTTTTGATGCTGTTGTGTAGTTGTTTATGAACCGGTTAGTTTCAGCGGTTACTGCTTGCATGTAAGACACATAACCACTGTGGCCAGTGATTGGCTTACCATACAATCAGAATTCAGGCCTGTCAGGAGACCGGAGGTTGGCTTGATGTAGGGCACACATGGGTTGTGGAGAAGACCGACTGATGGATACTCCTGGCATGTTGGTGCAGGTGGGCCCTCACTTTTAACTATACTGGGACATCCCACGTCACACCTCTGGGACGGTCTACACGCTCCTCCCTCGTGGGTCATGCTGTTTCTAGCTTCGGACATGAAATGGACTGTATTGTGGTAGGGCAATGTTGCAGGCTCGTGGCCATGGTACCATCAGAGTGGTTTCAAGCTATGACTGGGTACCAAACACTGGGTCGCTGATCTGTTCTTGTTACCAGTTTCTCGTTTCTAAAAGGACCCGTTGGTTATACAAACGAGGGAGTGACAGCTATGTGTGTGAGTGCTTTCATATTTAAAAATATGAAAATCAGGGTGTGCTTGTGACATACAGCTATTCCATAATTCTGTATGAAATCCCGACTCCGCTGTGACTCCTCCATCTCTTTGGACCACTTCACACTTCTAACTACAGTTCTCCTTGAATAGATCACCAAGGTGTCTGTGAGGAACCTGTGAAAATTGGGACCTTGCCGAGACCACATGCTGATACTGACTTCCTATCTGATGGAGCATTTGTTACCCCTGACCTCTCATGATCCAGTGATCGAGCTGGATCAAATTATATTTAATTTAATCACAAGGTCCATAGACACAATGTATTTAACCATTACTGCTTTTATCTTAGTACTTTTCTAGCCATCACAAACGTCTCTCAGGGAAATGGATATAATGCATACAACTATAGTATGATAATTCCATAAAGGTTACAATGTTACCATGAATTCCATCTGTGGGTCCATATAAGTACAAACATCAAATTGACAGGAAATGTAACCCCTGGAACGCCTGTTTGAGAAAGGAGGTGTGGCCTCCAAAACTCTCACACCAGGCAGACAGCTACCTCCATGGCTGCAAAGTTTGTCGATTGATATTTGGACTAATATGGACTCACAGATGGAAATCATGATGGCATCATAACCTTTATGGACGTATCACAAGTTTTACCATACTATAGTTGAATGCATTATATACACTGCCTTGAGACACTTTTGTGATGGCTAGAAAAGCACAAAGATAAACGCAATAATGGTTAAATACATTGTGTCTATAGGCCTGAATTCTGATTGTATGGTATGCTAAGCTGTTGGATCTATGGAGAAAATCAGACAAAGGCACATCTGTGATACATCATGAAATGGAATGGTCGAATATAAATAAGCAAGTGATTGGATCCCAGCCATATGAACAGTGAATGTCCCATCACTGCTGAGCAACTGGCAGGGTACACTAGAGCTCTGGGGGGCACCGAAAATAAGAATTTTTTTAAAGGCAAAGTCTTATTCCAGAGCAAGGTCTTCGTAAGATGGCCACAATTCTATTATATTTTGGCATTTGTAATACTGTAATACAGCTGACAGACCGTGACCTTCTATGATTCATGTAAATCTATATACAGTAAGGCCTTAAATTAGGGTATGTTCACACAGTGTTTTTTAGAGACACGTTTGGGTAAATTTTTCTAACAATGTTCCTGTGTGATTACATTAGTTTCAATGTAAAACACATATCAGCATTCAGACGATATGTTTTTTACATACGTCTTTGTGATGAGTTTAACGGATACAATCAAAGAATTGACATGTCAAGTCTTAAATAGAGTTTGTGATGTGTAAAATGGATCAAATCTATAGGGTATGTTTTTGCAGTCCAGAAAAGGTATCCACACATGTACCACACTTTGAGTATTTGTTTGGATACATTTAACGCAAACCGCCATGTGCACATACCCTTAGGTTTAAAGCCCAGTTTACAGTGGTATCATGTTTTTGCACTACGATTTGTAACTGAAATTGATGGGTCAGACTGACCAAGGTTTCAGTTTTTGAAATTAAGCAAGATACTAAGGCCTCGTTCACACGGCTTATTTCGGAGGATTTACGACGGAAAAATCGTCGGCAAATCCGTCCGAAATAAGTCACACCTATTTTCTATTGATTTCAATAGGAAAATACGGGCGTCGTTCACACGACGCAAAACTCCGTTCCGGATTGCCGCCGCGGATTGAACGACGGCAATCGGACGGAAAAACAATTGACATGTCCATTCTTTCCGGACGGATTCACCACCTACAAGGATGGTAGATGGTGAATCCGTCGGGAACTCAGGTACAAGTACGTGCCACACTTAGTGGCATTTATGTGCAACTGATTTTCAACTGATTTCAGAACGTATTTACATCGGAAATCCGTTGTAAATACGTTCTGAAATAAGCCGTGTGAACGAGGCCTAACAGTGTAGTCGCTGTGTGTCGCTCCAACGACCTTGGAGTGACTCAATAAAGGTCATGGTAGGTTATTACAGGTACCTGGAACCATTCTGACTAAAGTGCATCCCATAGCTTCTGGAGCGTGTGGGAGAGAATCCATAGGATGAACACAACAATTGAGGTGGTCCCACAGATACTCAGTTGGGTTCAAGTCTTGGCTATTAGGGGGCCAGGGTAGTACTTGGAAATTTTGGTCATGCTCTTCTACCTAATGTCAGACACTTCTAGCAGTGTCCTGTCGCATTGTTTTTTCTAGAACATCCTATTCACTTCAGGGAAGACCAGTCAGTATGTATGGGTGTATGTAATCTTCAAGGATGGATTCATACCCAAATTGGCCAAAAGTACCTTCCACATGAGTGGGCCCAAAGAATGCCATGAAAACATTCTCCAGACCAGACGCGTCCCCACTAGCTCATGTTCTTCTAGCAAGTGCTGCAGGGAGTTTGTTCTCTGATGTTTCTCACCTAAGACGCCAACATCCATCCATTCAATTAAGCAGAAAATGTAACTTGTCAGAGAGGGCAACATGAGCATCAAACCTGGACCATGAAGCAATAGAAGAGGATGGCTATTTCTAATAGATTACACTTTCTTCTTCATCATGTGGCACTTGGGTGCATGGGTGTGGCTTACTTGGGGAGGAGATGGCACCAAGATGTAGAAAAATATGGAAAGAAGGTAATCT
This sequence comes from Phyllomedusa bahiana, assembly GCA_025379985.1. Lineage (NCBI taxonomy): Eukaryota > Metazoa > Chordata > Amphibia > Anura > Hylidae > Phyllomedusa > Phyllomedusa bahiana. The sequence goes on along the minus strand of JAODAL010033088.1, from coordinate 24,540 downwards.
GGTGGAGAAAGTGTGATGCTTAGGGGATGTTCTGCACCTTGGGTGAGGATGTTACTTTAAAATGTACCACCTACCTAAACATTGTTGTAGACCATGAAAACAGTATGCCCTAATGACAGCGACTTCTTTCATAATGTGACATTCACGAGAAAAAAAAAAACAAAAAAACGGTCATTAATGGTTTCAGGAACAGGAGCTCAAGGTGTTGACTTAGGGGGAAAGGTACGAAAACGGTCTATGTCTAAAACTTTTTGTTGCCCATAGCAACCAATTAGAGCACTATATGAAATGACTAGATGGTTTTCATACATGGGGCCCTTATTCTCTAAATTCCTCATATCCTAATCCAAGTGAGCATATACAGTGGGCGAAAAAAGTATTTAGTCAGCCACCAATTGTGCAAGTTCTCCCACTTAAAAAGATGAGAGAGGCCTGTAATTGACATCATAGGTCGACCTCAACTATGAGAGATAAAATGATCAAACAAATCCAGAAAATCACATTGTCCGATTTGGAAAGAATTTATTTGCAAATTATGGTGGAAAATAAGTATCTGTCTGAAGTTTGCTAGAGAGCATTTGGATGATCCAGAAGAGTATTGGGAGAATGTGATATGGTCAGATGAAACCAAAGAACAACTGTTTGGTAGAAACACAACTCGTCGTGTTTAGAGGAGAGAGAATGCCGAGTTGCATCTGTGTACATGAAAGAATGCATGGGGCCATGTATCGTGAGATTTTGAGTGCAAACCTCCTTCCATCAGCAAGGGTACTGAAGATGAAATGGTGCTGGGTCTTTCAGCATGACAATAATCCCAAGCACACCACCAGGGCAACGAAGGAGTGGCTTTGTAAGAAGCATTTCAAGGTCCTGGAGTGGCCTAGCCAGTCTCCAGATCTCAATCCCATAGAAGTTGAAAGTTCGTGTTGCCTTGCAACAGCCCCAAAACATCACTGCTCTAGAGGAAATCTGCATGGAGGAATGGGCCAACATACTAGCACCAGGTTGTGCAAACCTGAAGACTTACAGAAAACGTTTGACCTCTGTTATTGCCAACAAAGGATATATAACGAAGTATTGAGATGACCAGATGCTTATTTTTCACCATAATTTGCAAATAAATTCTTTCCAAATCAGACAATGTGATTTTCTGGATTTGTTCTCTCATTTTTTCTCCCATAGTTGAGGTCTACCTATGATGTCAATTACAGGCCTCTCTCATCTTTTTAAGTGGGAGAACTTGCACATTTGGTGGCTGACTAACTACTTTTTTCCCCACACTGTAAGGGATGGGCTGGAAAAACAAGTTGGATCCAAGGAGGTCCCATTTTGCAACTGACATTCCTCAGGCCATCCTGTGGAAAACATCAGATAGAAATACCCCTTCAAAAAGGATTCTGTCGGTTGTGTTAACACCTCAAAACTGCTGCCAGCACTGTCAAGTTGTGGAATGAAGCAGTATATACATACCTTGGTGGTTGGTCATGCCATTTGCATGACTGAGGAAAAACAAGTTTAACACTTCTTGCTCTTTGATCGCAAGCGTCCTTTGGGTGGTCCCCAAGGCTATGTCTCCACTGCGCACAAAAACGTCAGTTATTTCAGCGTTTTTTTTTTTTTAAAGTTGTACAGCCCCTTTACTGTAAAACTAAATCTGAGACATTCACTTTAACCTCTAAACTGGAGGCTTAAGATGGTGGAAGGTGGAATAAAGGATTCTATTGGTCTCCAGCACAGGTTGCGCAACATTTTTTTTTTACAGTTTGTTTAAAGCCATGTCTCCACTGCACACAGAAACAATAGCTTTTTTAAAAGTGTTCTTTGTCTAAAAACGGCGAAAAAACATGACTGAAGACAGATCCTATAGACTTTAATAGTAAAAACGTTCTGTTGCCTCCAAAGAACGTCTTTTTTCTGCTTGTTTTTTGAAACATGTTGCAAAAAACGCCAGAGTAGTCAGAAAATTTACTACTGGAGTCCATGTAAAGCGCCGGACATTTTTGCTGCGTTTTGTGCAGAAATACAGCAAATCTAGTGCAGTGCATTTCTGCCAAAACAGAAAAAAAGCACCAAAAAAAAAAGCGTAAAACGTGCCAAAAACTGACTTTTTTTCAGCAGCTTTTGACAGGCAGTGGACCAAAAACCCTCAGTTTTATGAATGTTTTTAGGATTTGTTTTCAGGTTGTTTTTTGTCCATTACCGTGTAGACATAGCTGACCTGTGCAGTGGTAAATTGACACTGATCATTCTACCATAGCTGCCAACTTTTGAAAATGAAAAAGTAGGAGAGATTAGTGGGCGGTGCGGGCAGCGCGCCGCGGCAAAATTTTGCATGGACACGCCCATCTTGTCGGTATGCCACGCCCCTTCAAAAAGCCACACCCACTCCACCTAACTACATAACGCTTTGGAAGGAAGCCAGGTAGAGGCCCTTATAGCCAGGTAGTAGCCCCCCATAACCAGGTAGTGCCCCTTACAGGCAGGTAGATGCCCCCTTGTAGCCAAATAGATGCCCTCTCTGTAGCCAGGTAGAGTCAAATTGTGCCAGGTAGTGCCCCCCTTTGTTAGCCAGGTAGGTGCCCCCCTTTGGTAGCCAGGTAGGTGCCCCCTTTGGTAGCCAGGTAGGTGCCCCCATTGTTAGCCAGGTGGTGCCCCCCCTGTTGCCATGTAGTGCCCCCATTGTTAGCCAGGTAGTGCCCACATTGTTAGCCATGTAGTGCCCCCATTGTTAGCCAGGTAGTGCCCCCATTGTTAGCCAGGTAGTGCTCCTTGTTGCCAGTAGTGCCCCATGTTAGCCAGGTAGTGCCCATTGTTAGCGGTTGCCATTGTAGCAGGTAGTGCCCATTGTTAGCGGTAGTGCCCCATTGTTAGCTAGGTAGTGCCCCCATTGTTAGCCATGCTCTTAGGAGTGTCACTCATGCTCTCCAACACGACGAAACAGACAGGGAGAGACACTTCATCCTGTCATCGCTGCTCAGTGAGGGGGAGGTGAGAGGAGAGGAGGGGGAGGGAGAGGGAATGAGATGGAGGGCAGGGGGAGAGGTCAGGTCAGAGAATGAGGGGGAGTGCAGCGGCCAGAGAGACACACTGACAGGCCAGAGATAGTGGACGCAGCTCACACTGGAGGCAGCAGCACCAGACGCTGGGAGGTGCAGCTCACAACTTCTGCCAGACAAACACTATCAGATAGCATCTCCCAGCGTCCAGTATTGCTGCTTCCAGTGTGAGCTGCGTCCTCCGGACGATAATGTGCTATGAGATAAGGGCTGACCTGGCGGCTGTAATGTGTTATCCACGTTTGTTCTTCATGATCGTGCTGTCAGGAGCCTCTGATCCTCCGCCGGCAGCAGATCACAGTCACACTCATGAGCAGGACCTCCTGCGTGCGCTGCCCGGCGGGAGATTTTGCTGACTCGCCGGGGGGGGGCGGGACATGACCCCCATTTGCGGGAGAGTCCCGCCAGAAGCGGGAGACTTGGCATCTATGCATTATACTACTGTTCTAATGCATCCACACGGAGTGAAAACACAATAGTTTTTCTCAGATATAGACATATTAAACAGATACCCTGTTTCCCCGAAAATAAGACAGTGTCTTATATTAATTTTTGCTCCTAAAAACGAGCTAAGACTTATTTTTAGGGGATGTTTTTTTTTCTATGAACAACAATTCACATTTAATGTTGAACAAAACATCAACATGTATTAATATACTGTCGTGATTTCATCACAAACATCAGCATAAGCAGCCATCTCTGAATTGCATAAATTTAAAAAAAAAAAAAAAATGCACCATGTCTTATTTTCGGGGGGGGGGGGGGGGGGGGGGGGGGGGGGGGGGTGTCTTATTTTCGGGGAAACAGGGTAAATGATATTACTACTACTATGTTAAAACTAGATCAGGCAGGCAGAAACTATGCCTAATTCATCACAGGGATACAGAAGCCCAGGTTTACTGTACACTGAAATAATGGTGCATACCAATAATAATTTTGGTGCATCTTACGCCTCTAACCCCACAAAAATGGTCTGGTGAGGGGTTAGAAGTGTGTAAAACCCACAGTAAACTTGGAACACAGTATATTTACTAGTTTGTTTGTTTTTTTTACTAAAATTTGAGAGAGAGTTCTGGTTCATTTTGCTTAGTAAGTCACAAGTCTCCCAACACTGTATGTGTGTGAAACATACGCTAGACCAGAGGTCAGTAAAGCTTGGTCCTAAATTCCCCCCAGCATAAGAGGTAAATTTAGAAGACCTGCAAGAAATCTTAGCACACAACAAATCCTGGAATGAGTCATAATTTCCCTGGTAAATGGCAGCAGATGCACAGTTAAAGCATACAAAAGGGTGATGAGGGGGAAGTGGGAGGTGGGATGTGGGAATGTACAAAATCTCTTGCTTTCATTTTTCCAACCTGGCACTCTTGCTGCATCAAGTGGAAAAAATGAAGCTACTCTGCCATGCCATGAGCCAATTCCTGACAACCCAATTTGTTGCAGTAACAGGATTTGCTTTTAATTTTTTAAACATGTTTCTATCACAATAAGGCCCGTCTCGGTTTTTATAGATTTAGAACTGCTATACTTAGCAAAGAAGTGTGTGTTGCTGTAAGTAAATAACTCCACTGACTTTGCAGTGCCTAGGGTGTGGAACCAGAGGGATCCCTGTTTTTTACTCACAACCCATGCAAGAAGTCTTAGTCCTTGCTGTAAGGTGATTTCCAAGTTCCAGAACTGGAATCTTGATGACGCAGCCATGACAAGGCCAGACAGACAGTAGGAAGACCAGATGTGGAGTGTGGAACAGGAAGGGGGATATCAGACAAAGACAGAAAAGGAGCATGGATAACATGGATGCAGCCAGGAGATGGAACCAAGAGCATAGATACCAGGAGCACGGGCAGGAACATGAGACATGGGTCATCACCAAAAGAACAGTACAAGAACCAGGCATAAGATCCAAAGGCCAAGGCAGGAGCATAAACAGGAATGGCCAGTCGTTAGGACCAGGAGCAGTACAACAAGTACTAAATCAACTGTTCAGTGGCAAATAGAGGGTTCTTTGGAACATCTGATGCAGATTCCATTAATAATTATAGAGAAATAGTGCATCATGCATTACTATTTTTCCATTAAAATGACGGCTATTATGATAGAACTCTTACAAACTCCGTTCTAGTCTGTTGGTGTCCATCATTTATCGTATCAACTTTGTCGCTGTGGTGCAGGCTCTGAACTGAACCTTGGATGCAGTTATGAACCAAGTCTAAGTCACGAACAAGGAACCAGGAGCAAAGCCAGAAAAAGTCCAGGAGAGTTGAAACCAGTTGGCTTAATGCAGAATCCACAGATACAGAGGAAGAAGAACAGCAATGGATCAAGAGCTGCACTGTGAACTGTAAGCTGCCAATTGGGCACTCAGTGAGAGAGCTGGCTAGGCTTAATTAGCTAGCTCTTGATTGAATTAGAAAAAAAACAGGGAAGTTTAAGGATACATTCTTGCGGCGCGCACAGGTGACAATGCCCATCAATGTGCCTTCAATAGCGCTGGTGAAAGGACGCGCTTGTGAACTTTTAACGTCTCAGCCACCTTTACACTTCTATTTCTCGGCACGTAAGCACCTGAAAGAAGAGACAGGTCCCTTCTTTTACTGAGTAGACATTATGTGCCGAGAAATACGGTCGTAAAATTATTATCGTCTGAAATGACGATTTTACACAGCACTTAATGACTTGTTAAAATGATTTTACCCTATTTGTGGGGTGTACTTGGGCACAATTACGCACCGATGTACACCCCACAAACATGCCGTGTGAACACCCCCTAATAGTAAGAAAACCCAGACCAGGAAGTCTAGGTTCACAGTGTTTTTGATGCATATTTTGCAGCAGTATTTGTAGAGTGAAAACAAAGAATGGGTCCATAACCTAAAAGTACAAATCTTCCTTTTCTCTCTATAGGTTTGATTTGGTCTTGGCTTACATATACTGCAAAAAATATCCAAAAACACCATGTGAACCCAGCTAAAGAGTCAAAACACTGCTCTGCTCCAGCAGCAGAGTGTGGTCATGCAATGGAGACAGAACACCGCAGGCTCTGACCAGTGCTATGCTGAAGACCTTATGTACACATACAAGGATGGCACTGGAGTAGAGAATGGCATGTTTAGCACTGTTCATGACACACCGAGTTGAGATCCATGTATGGGAAATGATTTAACACATTTTTCTAATTCTTTGGCCCTTAATTTTTTTCCTCCCCACCTTCCAAGAGCCATAACTTTATGTTTCTATCTACATAGACATATGAGGGCTTGATTGTTGCGGGATGTACTTTTTAATGGTGCCATTGTCTGTACCATAAAAAGTACTGAGAAATCCCTCAAAAAATCCAAGTGGGGTGAAATGTGAAAAAACTATTTGTACCACGATTGTGGGGGGTTATTTTTATGGCATTCATTCTTCGGTATAAATGAGGTGTGATCTGTATTCTTCAGATCAGTAGGATTCCAGTGATACCAAATAAGTAGGCTTTTTGTTACGGTTTAGTAGTTTTAAAACAAATAAAAGCAAGCACTCTCTAAGGGTATGTTCACACGGTGGTTTTTAGGCCTGCTGGAAAACGGCCCAAAATCCATCTCAGACAAGCTTCAAATCTTCCTTCATTGACTATAATGTAAAATACGCCGTGTTGTTCACATGAAGCGTATTTCACAAGTGTAACGGCGAGCTGTTTTTTGGACGCAATCACAGACGTAAAAATAAGGGACGTCAATTCTTGAGCCGTTTTCCGCTCGGAAAATCCCTATAGGAAACAATGAGGATAGGACTTTTCAAAATACGCCTATAAGGTATTTTGTGAAGCAGATTTGGAGGCGTAAAATTTATACTTAAAAAAAATGCTGTGTGAACATAACCCAAGGCGTCTTTTAGAAGCGTGTGTGGATCCGTGTTTTGGACCCAAAAATGCATATAACAAAAGTGCAGTGTGATTTACATTGCTTTCAATGCAAAACATGCATCGGTCTTCAGACGAGTGATCGCCGATGCATGTTTACTTGCGTATTTCTGAATTGTCTTTCAGATCCATTCAAAGAACTGACATGTCAATTCTTGATCCGTTTGATGCAACAGACACCTTGTTTAAAACTATAGGGTGCGTTTCTGCTGCAGCAAAAACATATCCAGCGTCCATGCAGCACAGGTTGGGTATGTCTTTAGATACGTTTTACGCAGCGTTTTTCAGATTTAAAAACACCATTGTGAAGTTTCCATTGTTGCTGATGGTTTGGGGAGCCACGTCATCTTCTGGCGTTGGTCCACTGTGTTATATCAAGTCGAAAGGACAGCACAGACGTAGAACACTTCATGCTTTCCTCTGCTATAAAGCTTTTGAAGATGCAGATTTTATTTTTAATCAGGGCCTGGAACCTGCCCACATTGGCAGAAGTACCAATACTTGGTTTAATAACCACGGTATCACTGTGCTTGATTGGCCAGCAAACTTGCCTAACCTAAACCCCATAGAGAATCTATAATGAGACACCAGACCCAATAATCCACTATCATAACATAGGCTAACAAAGGCTCATCGCCTTCATTTCACGTCATATTGATGCAGTAATTCATGCAAAAGAAGCCACGACAAAATATTGAGGATATGAACGGTACATACCTGTCAGTAGGCCAACATCTGTATTAAATTTTTTCAATTGGTCTTTTACACTATTCTACTTGTCTGGTGTATTGAATTTTGGGTTATTATTAGCTGTATGCCATAATCGCCCACAATAAAAAAAAACAAAAAACACCACACGCTTTAAATATAGCGCTGTGTGTAATGAGTCTATACAGTATATAGGTTTCTTTGAATTGAAATATGGACATAAATCAACTTTGATGATATTCTTATTTTTAGATGCACTAGTAAAGTATTTGAAGGCACATTTGAGCACAAGACATCAACCTATTCTCATTAAAACCAGCCATGTTGCCCCTAGCACCCATATAATAGTAGTGTCTTCAGATTCAACAGGAGAGACATTTTGCAGCAGATTTCAACCTTCTCATTGCAAAGTGGAATCCCACAGCATCAACCCATGCGAAATCCAAAACACATTTAAAAAACTGCACTACGCCTTAAAACCGGTGTAACCTTTGTACAACAGTTTGTGAATGGGGTTTTGTAAAATCATACTATCTGAACGTGCCTTAAAAGGTATCAGGCACTTTATGGTGGAGGTGGTGGTTACCATCTCCATAGCTTTCGAGTGGTCGCCTCTCCGACTGCATCCTTTTCTGCACTGGTGCATATGCAGATACGGGAGTTTCTCCTGCCTCTAGTGTTTACACACTGTACCCATGGGCAAAGGGGATTCAGCTTGGATGCTATGGTAAGAAATTAGATGCTCTAGTGTTTCTTATGCCAGTAAACATCAGTTTAGGCAACTTAGAAATATGACCAACACCATTAAGAGTCGTAGTCAGAGAAAAGAAGGTAGACTACACTTAGACATTCCTCCACACTTCTGTGCCACTTATCCCGGGTAGGGGAGAGCATTAAATTGGCAGTCGCTAACAGAAACAGGTAATTTAGTAGTAGGGCACTACTGCTATAAAGTACAGAGGACCTGTACACTAATATGACAGTGACTGAACACTGACATTGCCTCCTACGTGCCACCATATATCATCAATAAAAATAAGTACCGTCTCTTCACAGAGACCATTTACCAGGCAATTGGATAATGAAACAACCTTTTTATTTCCCATTCAGACAAAATGTAAAAAAAGCTCTGACAACAGGGAAGACTATCGTAAAATCGATTTCATAATATTTCCTTGCGGGTGGAGGACAGATGGAAGGAGAGCTGAAAAAAAATTCAACCACAGCATGGTCAATATTAAAAGTATACATAACTCCAGCAGGGAATCCAGCTCCTCGGACTAAAGAAACGTGGAAATGTCTAGCAGATACAATCACAAGCAGTATTGAGAGGAAGTCCCCTACAGAAAAACAGCAACTAGAACCAACAAGGAGAAGGACATGACTCAGTTTGTGAAAAGCATCAGTTTTTAAACCCTTGAAGGTACTTCATAGTCAACAACGCAAAGTCTTGTGTACAAACCCTTGTATACATGAAAACCATTTAACTTTCAGATGGCCAAACAGAGCCGAAATTCAGACCTGATGCTATGTCCCTGCATATTTAGCATGTATACAGAATTGTAAAAAAAAAAAAAAAAAAAAAAAAAATCAAGCTTCCTGCTCCCCCCCACTCTCACCCGAGGGAGCAATTTTACTTCAGTATACTAAAGAGATCTGCAGCTAGCAGTGATAGAGAACCTGCTTGGTCTTGGATGTTACATCTATGCATGTTCAACGTATATCTGCATTAGGCATGGTCTGTCGGTACTAAGCACTAAGCAGAATTAGAGTAACAGACCTCCTTGTGTGGTAACTGGTTGTCTCACTACAAGGATTGCTTTTTATGTTAAAGATCCTTGCAAAAACAAGTCCTTTGCAATATGTGACCATTAAGGCTTGTTCAAACGACGTAATTCGTGATCGCAGTTTATTTACGGATCCGCAAAACGGATCCTAACAATGTCAGTGTGATTAACATTGCTTTCAATGGCAAAAGCGCCTTTTTTGCGTTTCACACAGACATGTTCGCTGATGCGCTTTTCGCGATCCGCTTTTCGATCCGATTTTAAGAATTACATGTCATTTCTTCTTTCTGCGATTTACGCTAGAGAAATCCCCATAGGAAATAATGGAGTGCGCTTTTTATGGCATCCCGAAAACGGATCCAAAAGCGCAGTATACATTTGGGTGCGTTTTTGGATCCGCTTTAAGATGCCAAAAACGCATCCGAAAAAAGCATTGGATTTAATTAAATATAAAAAAATTGAATAATAAGTATGGGTTATATTTTGTATCAATTAAATGGGAGGACTAATTTTTCTGATGTCAATGCTCTATTGGAAAATGCCATCATTACTACATATAAAGGAGAGGAGGATAATGTCAGTCCCACAGCCCCCAGCATAACCACCGGATGCACATGGAACGTTCGGGTCTCTGATTTGAAAACAAATGGTTGATTAAAAAAAAAAAAAAATAGGGGGTGGGTGGGTTCTAAAATCCCCATAGGTGTATGTACAAGAGTTTGATTTGACACTAGGATAAAAAAGAAAAAGGGTTTTTTTTTCTTTCTTTTCCCCACCTTTTGGTCTTTGATAGGTTATAATTATATTTAAATATTGCGCAGTTTTCATAGGATGTTTTAAATAAAGCATTGAAAAAACGATAACCAAAAAACTGATGGGAATCCCGTAAAACGCCTTGCAAGCTTTAAAAACGATCCGTAAAAACGCTTGCAAAACGCAATCCAATACGCATCTCCAAAAAAAGATTCAGCAGTTGCGTATTCTGATCCCCCGGCTTTTTGAAAGCAGTTTTGCAACCAGTTTTTCGCAGGATAACAAATACGATCCTTAAACGCAAACCAACAAACGGATCCAAAACGTGTGTGAACAAGCCCGTAACAGTGTCCTTATCCTAATAAACAGTGTCCCTAACTAACAACCCTATCCTCGTTAATCTCGTTCTTGTAAGGTATGGGCTGCAACAGCTCCACAGGTCGCTATATCTACAGACCTGTTCAAAAATCTCTCTCATGATATCGCTTCCAGCACTGGTTTGCTATAGCTACAGACCCTGGCTTCCTACTGCAGCCAAGTAGAAGCCAGTAAACATAAACATGCCATGATGCCCCAGAATTTGCAAAAAGAATACCAGAAAACAGGACTGAGGACTGAATCAATGTAGTGAGACAAATACAACCTTTTTAATGTCTTCCACTACACATTTAATCTTTTTTTTTTCAGACCTATAAGGGGATTATATAATACTCATGCAATAGTAATACATAAGATCATATTTACCAACTACCCCATACAGTCAAGTCATTATGTACAGTAGAAGGGTCTTGATGAATTCATTTGTGCACCATTTGAGGCTTATAATAATTATAATAGTGCTGTAGAGGCTTCCCGTGAGTTACAAGCCTCAAAGGATGAAAAAAGATCATGATAACCGCCCATCTGCCCATTGAGAAGTTCTTACTGTACACAAGTTGTAACATTGTCTTAAGAAGGGAAGGGAAAGGCGTATAGTTTTTCAGTGAAGCTTAAAATAAAAAACAAAAAAAACCACAACATGCCACAACAAACACACAACCTGTTCAACCATCGCTGTGTGATGAAGGGAAATTTAAAAAAATACGGATGTTCAACCATGACTGTGATAAGGGAAGTTTTTAAAACTTTGTTTCCCCTATGGATTCAACGCCCCACACCCCCCCCTCCCCCACAAGCTACGAGTACAATCAGAGACAACGAGCAAACTCTCACACGAGGACGCACTGCAATCCGAGATAACGGGATTAAGCTACATTAAACAACACCAACTTCACCGTCCATCCCTACACCACATCCAAGACTACGGCACCACCTATCGCACACTAGCATTACACACGCGACCAAAAAGTCTGCGAGCCAACCATCCCAAAAACATTCAAAGATACACGACGTAAGCCCAAGACCACTACACCCTTTAAACATTGATGCAACACATGTGGTCATTGGGTGGCTGCTGCGTGTGGCTGCTGCTAGAATGTGAATGGAATTGGTAGACGTTCAAAATGGTTTTGAATAGATCTGATTTTTCAGTAATAATAAATCAGCTTCAAATACACTTCCAGAAAAAAGCCACAAATGCAGCAGTTTTCAGGTGAGAGATTTTTTTTTCCCATGTGTTTTCAATTCTGTTTTTCTTTGATTTTCTTTTCGAAAACACACTTTTTACAAATCAACTACAGATCAACTGCTAGACATATACAAAATACAACATGCCTCCCAAAACTGCGCAAAAACGGGCCGCTCGCCGCGCTTTGGGCAAGATTTTGAGCTCTCCATAGATTTTGAAATGGGCATTCCACCAACGTGTTTAAATGCCTCGAAAATTGACATGGTCACTAAATGTCAACTATCTTAGTCAGTTCCAAAAAAAAAAAAAAAAAAATAAAACGCCTCCGGAAAAACACGCAGAAAAACCATGTTGTATGTGAACTACGATGTGGTTTTTTTTTTTCCATAGAAAGAGAGGGCTTTTTTTTTTTTTTATTTAACGCTGTTTTTTGCACGGAAAGGCTGGTCTACACAGTAAAGTAAAATCGCCTGTCCAAGAGATCTGCCCACATTTTATCACAACCATTGACAGTGCACCACAAACCACTCGTCGTCTTTTTTTTTTTTTTTTTTTTTTTTATTTTTTTTTTTTTTTGTGCTTTGTTTTTTTTTTTGTTGCATGGGTTTACGCGATTTTTCGGATTAACATGGGCTTGCACAGAATCTCCGACATTTTTTATATTCTGCCTGGCAGTTTAAGGTTAGAAAACTTCAGAATATATCCATTTGCTACACCAGCGCTGGGGTACAAATCAGATTTTCCGCAGATTAAAAACACGGAACTTCCACGCTGAAAACAAAAAAACACAAAAAACCTATTAAAATTTCAGTGCAGCGTGTAGACCTACTTCTACTACCCAAAAAACACTCTGCTGAAGAAAAACAGCGCAATACAGAACACAGCAGCGTCAAAATGATAGCCATTTGAACATGATGCACTTTAGAGTTAATCTAAAATAGAAATGATTGCCACTCCGCTCGAATGAAATAAATGCCACTCTTGCTTTGACCATATCGGGAACAATGTGGCCTTGTTGTTTTTTTTGCCGAAATAAAACAAACCACTACTCCTAAGGAAGAGCATCACATTCACATACCATAGGCTGAATCTAAAAGGGTTTGTAGCAACTAGTTACAGATTTATTGCGTAATATTATTGCGGGATTTTACCTTACATAGAAAGTTCACAATTATGAGTAGCAAAAAAAAAAATATCACACCTAGGAAAATGTTTATCTGCTGGCCTAAGGCAGGATTTTAATATCAATTTTGCCTTTATTATAAAATCTCTGTAAAATCTGCAGCAAAGAGGAATGCCACACATGACTCTGGGGGGGGGGGGGGGTGGCCCATGCTGAAATCGTACTCTCCAAAACCTCATAATGTACTCACAAAAGTGAATGTACTCTCTCCTCCTAAAATATACTTCCTAAATATAAACATCTTGGTCCAAATAAAATAATACCTAGGATTTAGCCGAAATCAAACCATCAGTGGATTACACTAGTATCAAAAGACACGACATCTACAAGTTTTGGCCACCACGTTAGCCACTTCCACTGACCGCAAAGCAAAAAACTTTTTCCAATGTAAATCTGGCTTAAGAGAGATTGAAAAAAATATATATAAATGAAAAAAACAAAACAAAAACAGTAAAAGCAACAAGAAATGCCCTGAAATAAAATAAACTTTACTCACCTGTTAACAAATCTGCAAATGCATACAAACACAGATGTTTTCAAAGGATCCTCCCAGGGGGAGGCAGGCGGGGTCTTTTTTATTTCCTGAAGCAATTGCCACATCCCGATGTGGCCACATGCACTAATGCTCGGTATTCTGGGGGCCCTGGACATATTCTAAAAAATGAACGAAGGACCCTTCAGAAGCAAGACAAAACCTCCAACAATTTACCTTTCCCCTTAGAGGGTTTTCCTTCCAGAGATACCACAGTAATAATATGATGTAGAAAGACCCACGTGCATTGCTTAAACATCCTCTATATTAAAATAGGTTTTTATATAATTAAAAAAGAATCCCCACATCACAAATACAATCAAACAATAAGTTTATATTGGCAACGCTTTTGGGGAACAAATTGTGAACGACCTCGAGGAACGACCATATCTATAAAACCTTTTAAAAAAACCCTTTAAAAAACATATTTGGTTAGGTTTGGCAGATTAGTGGGCCATATTCGCTGGTATCCAAAAACACAATGTTATACCACTAGTATTAGGAACAAGATTTTGGGAATAGTAAAATTAATGAATGTCATCTTGAAAGTCATTCCATTTTCTCATTTATTTTCATTGCAAACACAACTATCCATAAAAAAAACTCCGCGGCAACACCTTTACACTGGCCATGGAATAAAATTTGCACCAATGTGGTTTATATAAAAAAAAAAAAAAAAACTCATGGGATGCCCTGATGAGGCCGGAAGGCCCAGCTATGAGGCCGCGCCAATCTGGTGGATGAGAAACAGCCGTTGCAAAATAATTTATAATGCTTTTATATGCTAAATTACAATAAATCTGACAGACACATACACAAATCTGGAAAAATAAATAATATTCCTAAGGTGTCAATTTTATATTATAATCCCCTCATTTTTATATTTGTTAATTTTAAAATCCTATTTTATTTAATTTTTTAAAAAATAAAAAAATAAAACAGTACGAGGCAGTACGCTACGGGATGAAACGGGAGTCATCTCGGTGCCAGTCATCACTAGTTATCTATTTTTTTTGGTCTAAAAAAAGTAAAAAAATACATAAGGCGCTACTCACTACTGCCATACTAGTTCGCTTTTTTTGCCTTTTTAATATATTCCCTTTTATACTTTAAAACCTTTAAACTTATTACCCCTTTTAAACTGGTTAGTACTGTATGATATTATCTGCCAAAATAAAGGCCAGCATACAAAAAAACGAACAGAACCCCGAAACCGAACCGCACCAACCCCAACGAAGAAAACCCACCAACGGGCACAACCCCACAGGCTCCCCGCAACAAAAAAACAGACAAAACGAACGTCTCATGATGGAGAGAAAGAATAATGCAGGTTCCGACCGAGGGCAGTAAATTAGAAAAAACGAATCCACTTGTTTATTTATATCCATCTTAAAAAAAACGAACATGAACATGTAACCGAGAAGTAACCCCCTCCATCTAATTTCTGAAACTGGAATTGGGCTGAACAGCCGACGCGTTTCGGGTCACGTGACCCTTACTCATGGCCATGAGGTTCAGCCCCATCCAGTTCAGCCACCTTAGATGGAGGGTCTCTCGTTACATGTTCATGTTCGTTTTTAAGATGGAATAAATAAACAAGTGGATACGTTTTACTAATTCAGCCCGGTCTGCACCTGCATATTCTTTCTCCATCCATGAGACGTTCGTTGCGGGAGCCGGTTCGTTCTTTTGTATGCTGCTTGAAATCGGACTAAGGGGTTGCACCCTGAACCGTATGCTCGCAAAGGAGTAACGTGGAAACCACAGGTGAGCTGCTTTTGTTGTTGTTTGTCGTTTACGAATATCGCCATAATACCTCCGGTGGATTACAGAAAGTGCGAGTAATTCTACAACCCCAGCAGCAGGATTATGCGTTAAAGTGTATTGTACAAATCCTGTTACAACTATCTCGTCCTGGGACGGCTAGTGTGGTACACAAATTCATAGCTCTGATTGTGCTACATGAGGTGCGCCTGTCACCCATCTTACCTCTCCACAGCACTCATTTGGATTTTTAGGTCACATATTTATTGCACAGTTAAGCATTAATTGGGAGCTTAAAATAACTACCTAGTGCAGAACAAGATACAATTTACCGATCAGCATATATAATAGGGATGTGCGTACTGGATTTCTTTCGAGACATGACTCCATTTTGCCGTGTTTGTCTCCCTTTCTTTGCTCAGAGCTTCCAGTTCTCTCCTACTTGAAGAGGCCCTATTGAGTCCTGTCAATGGAGCCTTTCTAAGGACTCTGTACCGTTGTTATGGAAACTTTCAAGAGTGGGATTGCAATGTTTTAAAGGAAGCTAAACATGATGAGGTCTTGGAAGAAGTATCAGTGATACCATAAAGCTCAAGCTGTATCCCCCTCGCAGCACTGAGCTTTAGGCTTCGAAGAACATGGGAGCTTGCTGCAGGGAATTGCATATTAAAAACAGAAGGATGGAATACAAATAACAAAAGCACATTGTATAATGATACATGAGAGTAAAATGCACAGAAAGTAGAACTTGGGATTGGACAAGAACAACAACACGATATAGAACATCTGGTAACTGACGATTCATATAGACTTTATAAAGGACACAGCTAATAATACAGAAAAGTACATCCCACCCAGCCAGATTTACCTCCTTCATAGGCAGGAGATTAAAGCCTCAAGCTAACCAATTTACCATCGCCAACCCTTGTTCTCGTGACGTTACAGTAAAGCAGATTTTCTGCAGCACCACTGAGCAGTAAGATGATGCATATTCCAAGTCAAACTCTATTAGAAATACACACCGCTCACTTGTCACCCCACTATCTGAGCAAGAACATAGACCTGGAGAAGAGCGGCTCCCACCCTGGTATACTCAACTCATCCAAGTATTACTAGAATGGCAATTTATCCAAATGGCTGCCAATTCCCTGCAGGAAACAGTACAGGGAAAATGTCTGACTAACCAGATCATTCCTAAGGTCAAATATTTGACAGGCAAGGGGCGTAGCAATTGTGTTGCAGTGTTAGCCAGTCGCTAAATGGCCCCTACTAGCCTAAAGGGCCCAAAAGCCCTTTTGCCACATAAAACAAACTCCATTATAGTAAATGGCAAATTGTAAACAGGTGGTCCCATTTCACCTATTTGGCACTAGGAGGGCCCAAGAACTTGAAGTTAAAGGGGTTTTTGCCACAATCTCATTTCATACCTCCTTCATCCAGCTCTTCAGCTCAGTGTTCTCAGAAGGGGCGTGTGTGATTTTTTGAATTGCAATATCATGTGACCCAGCAGGATGACCATCACCAGGCCTTCCCTCTCTCTAGTCAAAGAAAGGTCTGTTTAATGTTAGAACTGTAAGTAGCTACTTGTAAGCACAGAGGAAAAACTTATGCCTCCAGGCACAAGGTCCTCAGTTTCAAATCCCATGCAGGAACCAAAAGACCTGTGTTTTTTTTTATTTCTGTTTATCAATGCACAATACTGATTGAGGTTTCTTTTTTATTTATTTCCACTGTTTGGACTTATTACTAAGGAGCGACAGAGGATGGGAGTAGAATGTACAGCACCCGG
>JAODAL010033087.1:0-46017 GCA_025379985.1 Phyllomedusa bahiana | reverse complement strand
AGGGCCAGTTGGGGTCTGCCATCTAGGGTAGCACGCCAAGTAGGCAGGGAGGCAGTCAGGGCCCACTGCACCTCCTCTGACATGACAAGCGTATAGGGACAAATAGCACAAACCTCCTCAAGGTACAGGGTATTTTAGTTAAATAAAACTACGCGTTTCAAGCCTTCTGCACTCCATCAGGTTGCGTAGTTTGTTTTATTTACATAAAATACCCTGTACTTTTGAGGAGGTTTGTGCTATTTGTCCCTATACGCTTTCACCTGTTTTTTAGCCGATAATCAGGTGTTCATTATTTATTCAGTTAAAGCAATGGTCTATTATAAACTGATGTCAGCATACCTAACTAATCATTTTAAAGCTAATGCATCTATTCCCTTTACTTCTTGTCTGCAAATGTGCTTGATTTTCTGCTTAACAATATGCTGTGTTTTTTTTTAGCTACACCACAGAGGACTGTAATTGTAAATTTAACCTCTGGCAGTAATTTCACCTATGAAGATGGCTATACAGTGGTAGGTATATTTTGATATGTAATAAATTCCTTCTTCTTATATCCATCTTGTCCAGTTGTCTGATGAACCTGTATTCAAACTAAACTGTTCTATGTATTCTACCTATCTTGAAAGCGTTTTTGTACCAATAATTGTTACAGTAGATTTCCATGCATAAAATATATTCAGTATGAAAGGCACCAACTGCTGAACTTGTATTATGTGCCCTTTCTAAAGCACAATTTAGATAATTTGTGTATAACCCGTGGCACGCGGGTTGCATGTGGCCTTGACTTGAAGGACAGAGACATACCTGATCTTCTGCTAGTGTGATTAACTGTGCCTAAATGGTGACAACACTGGGGCTGGCCGCTGGCTCATGTCTCAGTAGCAATCGCTTCCAAACTCATGTCATGTAGTCACAGGCTACATCTGTGAGACTAGAGCCTGTCTTAACCAATGAACACTTTTCTTGGTAGTAAGAGAAAAAACTTAGGGCCACATGTATGAAACTGTTTAGGTCTAAAACTCACTCTTTTGCCCATAGTAACCTAAGGGCAAAAAAGTTAGTTTTAGACCTAAACAGGTTCATACATGTGGCCCATATTGGTTACTGAATGGTGCCTTCACCTAGACATAGCCTATCATTTTGTGACAGGAGCCTGTAAAAATCAATGGCACTTTCATGGTTTAACTACATAAAGAAAATTGGCCCAGATTAGAAAGTTATTTTAAACTTGAGTAATCCTGGAGACAACCAGTAAGTAGGGACCTCCAATCCCATAAACAACATGAATATCAAACAAGTCTGGTTCTTTTTATAAGTAAAACATTCCCTTTTTTATTCAAATATTTTTCATTAAAGACATAAAAACCACGCAATTCACTACAGCATGTCTCTATATAACCATAAGTGAAAAATATACTCAAGTATTTCGATGCGGTCAGTCAGCCGTTCATCCAGGGTATTGTCCCATATTTAAAGTGCAATCTGGAGACACCGGTAACCGGGCAGGACAGAAGCACAGCGTATTATGCAACGTTTCGGAGGACTCCTCCTCCTTCTTCAGAAAGAGGAGTCCTCCGAAATGTTGCATTGCAATGCATAAAAAGAACCGGACTTGTTTGACTTTCATGGTTTAAAACATTGCAGGAAGAATGACCCCATGGAAACTACATGTCGCCAATAAAGCTGTAGTAAATGGCACCAGCTATGTGTCCTTTGTTTTAACTAATGTAATCAGTGTGCTATTACAGTGCCCCCCTCCATTACTCATGTCAGCAGAGTGTCCATATTTACCTACAACGTTCACACTTAGCGGAAATGTCTCTTACTTTCCATCTAGATTTTCTGATGGAAAATTCAAAGTAGGATATAAGGCAATGTTCACATGGCTTATTGCCGACGTAATTGCGGGGACGGATTTCGCCCCGCAATAACGCCGGCAGCCGTGCAGCGGGGCCGGCAGCTCGCCGCCCCCATAGACACTCATTATTCACGGCGCGTACACGCCGTAAATAATGTGCATGTCACTTTCTCCCCCCGCGACGGATTCGCCGAGCGGGGAGAAGTGACGGAATCCATAGTTCTCTATGAGAGCTGTGGATTACCGTAATGACAGTGCAATACGGCTGAAATCAGCGCCCAAATAAGCCGTGTGAACGAGGCCTTATAGCAGCAAAGTATAACATAGATGACATTTGAAAAAAAAAAAGTAATTAATGCACTAAGGAAATTTTTTTATGAGAAAATGTACCTGCAGTATGGATTTTTAAATCTGCAGCATGTTAATTTCCAGTGCAGTTTTAGTTGCAACAAAAATCCAATTGTCTCAGATATACAGCAAAATACGCAAGTTCAGAAAAAGACAGGTAAAGAGATGTGGGTTTATTGTTTTTTTTAACTTATTTAACATGATCAGCTTTTTTTCCACAAAAAAAAAATAAAATACACACAATTTGGTGTAAATGCCAATGTGGATTTCCCTGTAGTTTTTTAAGGAATTGCTGTTGAAATTTTCCGCAGCAATTCTGCTAAACCTGTAAACATAGTTCTTCTTTACTGACAGCCTACTGTTAAGGATGAACACTATGTATGCCAGAGAGATAGAACATGTGCTCAAGTAGAAGGTTTGAAAGTCAGACGGCCTTCTAAAGCATTGGCTGAAATAACTCACATCTTGGACATTTAACCCCTTTAGATGTCAATATTACACATATGGCTTCAAAGCGTGGAAAAAAGAAGAGAGGGAGCTCTCTTTGTCCTTCAATCACCATCCCCTGGCAGTTAATGCCACACGAGAATTTTTTTTAAAAAAACAGTATCAATATTTCATATTTTTCTTTACATTACCCTCCAAAACAAATTAAAAAATTTAAATCTAAGAAAAGTGTACTCTGATATGGTGCTTCTAAATAATGCAGCCCAGTAAAGATGCCATGGCTGTGATGCCACAATAATGTGCCTGGTACCCGAGACTATCTATAGTGGGGTATAAAGAAATCAAATCACAAAGCTTTATTCAATTCTCACATCCACATGGTTAACTTTGCTTAAAATCTGCACTAAATAATTTTGATTATTTCTCTTTATGCAGATCTATAATACACTTGATAGTGCTCCATATGATGTGGCAAGTTTATTTGATTACGGTAAAAGTGAAATGAATCCACCAAGGTGAGTCTTTTTCTTAAACTGCATTTTAATGTTTATTTCCTTCCTAAAGTTATATTCATACTTTGTAAATGTGAGATTTCTTTTCATTATACCATTAACCTATAAACCCTCTTTTGTGCCTTCCCTGGAAACAAATCAACATCATAGTTATTTTCCTCCACACTGCTTACCGCTCATTGGTAGGAAAAGATAATGGTTAATAAACCTGTCACTGCAGGGTCTACAGCTATAATTATACAACACCGCTTAACACCACAGAGGAGAAGAAAGGGAACCATGTATAGCGGTTGAAAAAAGTGTTGAACACGCCACCGATTTTCTAAGGTCAAATATTTTTAAAGGTGTTATTGATATGAAATTCTCACCAGATGTCGGTAACAACCCATCAAATCCACACAGGCAAATAAATCGAACCATAGATGTCCGTAAATTATGTGTAATAATGAGAAATGACACAGGGAAAAAGTATTGAACTTAAGAAAAAAGAGAGGTACAAAACACCACAGAAAGTCATGACTCCAACTGAAATCTTTCAGTAATTACAAAGCAATCCTGGCACTTAAGAGAAAAATAATATCAACTGGTTCAACTTGTGGCCTATAAAAAGGTGTCTCATTACCAAGGTGCCACACAAGAAACATGTCATGATAAGTAAAACCAGTGAACTGTCTCAAGACTTTGCATCCTTATTATTGCAAAACATACTGATTGCATTGGTTACAGAAGATTCTCTAAACTACTGAGGGTTCCAGTGAGTACTGTTGGGGTCATAATCCAGAAGTGGAAAGAACATTAACATAAACCAGCCATGACCAGATGCTCTTGCAATATTGTTCAAGAGCCAAAGACCACCTTTGGAGAGCTACAGAAAGACCTAGAATCAGCAGGTAAAATAATTGTTTAAAAGAAAACAATAAGCAATGCACTCAACCTCCATGTCTTGTATGCACGTTCACCACGCAAGACTACAAAAGGCATGTTCAAGCACGGTTAAAATTTGCTTAACAACAATTAGACAAGCCTGTGAAATACTGGGAGAATATAGTCTTGTCAGAGACCAAAATTGAACTCCTTGGATACCATAATACACACCATGTTTGGAGGCCAAAAAACACTGCATATTACCCCAAAACACCATACCACCAATTAAATTTTGAGGTGGGAACATCATGGTGTGGGACTGTTTTTCAGCAGATGGCACTGGCAAACTTCATATAACGGAAGGAAGGATGAATGGACAAATATACTGAGACATTCTTGATAAAAATCTGCTGTCATCTACCAGGATGATGAAGCTGAAACAAGGGTGGACATTTCAGCAAGACAATGATCCAAACCCACAGCCAAGGAGAGTATCAACAGGGTTGAGAGACAGAAAATAAAGCTGCTAGACTTGTCCAGCCAGCAATCACCTGACGTGAATCCAGTAGAAAATCAATGGAAGGAACTAAAGCTCAGAGTTATAATAATAATAATAATAATAATCTTTATTTATATAGCGCCAACATATTCCGCAGCACTTTACAATTTGGAGGGTGTAGGTACAGACAAAAGAAATACATTGCACAATGAAAAGCTACTTACAGATGAGACACAAGGTGAGAGGGCCCTGCTCGCAAGAGCTTACGATCTATTAGGGTGTAAGGGAGAGACGAAGGCTATGAAGTGCTAGATTTACAATGGTCCAGCCATGTGACATAAATATGGGGTTGGTATACGTAGCCTACAGAACCTTCAGGTTTGAAGATTGTGTGGAAGAAGGGGCCAAAATCCCACCTGAGCAATGCTTTCGGCTTGTTTCTCCATATAGAAGCTGTCTTGAAGCTGTCATCACCAGCAAAGGCTTTGGTACAAAATATTAAATAAATTTCAGTAAACATGTTAAGTACTTTTTCCCTGTGTCATTTCTCATTACAACACATAACTTATAGACATCTTTGGTTGATTTCTTTGCCTGTGTGGATTGGATGAGTAGTTACTGACATCTGGTGAGAAATTCATGTTTATAGCATCTTTAGGAAAATATTTACTTTAAATTGGTGACATGTTCAATACTTAATTCACGCACTGTATGTAGTAAAAGAGGCAAGGTTAGTAGTCTGTGAGGACAAGAGCATGTAGGTTAGTGAGGGGGCCACAGCAGCGGTGTTTATGTCAAATATGTGTATTAGTCTGTAGGTCAGAGAGGAGAGGACATGTGAGGCAGGTAAATTGTGAAGCTGCAGGAGTAGAGAGATGGCTGTCAGAATCCAGCTCATATCGGGTGCTGTATTTCCCCTGTAACTTGGGCTCATATATTAGCTACAGGGGAGTCTGTAATAGGAAACAATGTGCCACATGTATGAAAGCTGTCTAGGTCTTAGACTTTCTTTGTTGCTTATAGCAACCAATCAGAGCGCCCCCCTCATTTTTCCAGAGCACTATATGAAATGAGAGAGGCGCTCTGATTGGTTGCTATGGGCAACGAAGTGGGTTTTAGACCTAGACAGTTTTCATACATGTGGCCCTAAGTCTCTTCATCACTAGGGGGCACAATCATTTGTAAAGCTAATGTATTGTAGAGACAGTTTATATACATGTAGCCCAATGTGTTAGGAAAAATGAACAAATTTTATTTTCTGACCTAATTTTCCTGTGGTTCTGCTGCAGCATCTGTAGAGATACTATGAAAAAGGTTAGTTAAAAATCCGTGTTTTAAAATTCTGCTTTTGAACCTACAGCCAGAGATTGGGTATTGGCTGCAAGGTCAAACTATGCCACACCATCCACTTACCTATTTAGCGGTGAGCAGTTTATACTACACTAGTAGACAGTGCCTACATAATAGAACTGTACAGGAATGTATAGCATGATGTTGGACCAAGTGGGGGAAAGGAAGTCGTCTTATCCAAATTCTCTCCACTGTGTCCTATACTCAGCAATATAGCAGAGAGTGGCTCTCACTTCACCAGAGCTGCAGAATTTGGCAGGAGGTGAGGGCCCAGACCATTTGGAACTGCCCCAAGTTCACCCAGAAACACACCCTGGACCACCCGGGGACATCCCCAAACTGTATGGGAACACCCCCGGAATGACCAAAAATACCTATTTTGGGATGAGGTTAGCACAAGTCCTGCCCCTTTGTGGTACAGCTTGTGGGACATATGTTTTGCAGGACTAACTTGGGTTTTTGGCTCACCTGCTTTTGCTTTGTCA
The DNA here is from genome assembly GCA_025379985.1 of Phyllomedusa bahiana. NCBI lineage: Eukaryota > Metazoa > Chordata > Amphibia > Anura > Hylidae > Phyllomedusa > Phyllomedusa bahiana. The sequence continues at coordinate 39,654 of JAODAL010033087.1, read as the reverse complement.
ACCTGCTTCTGATACATTTACTGTTCATATCAAGGCTCTTTACATATAAGTGCTGTACAGTGAGCATAGATACTTATATATGTATAGATTGCGGTTGTTGTTCTGGGACCAGGGCTCTGATTTTTTTCTGTTACAACCACCTTCCTGAGAGAGGCTATCTACATTTATGTATGCTAGTATATACGGTAGCTTGTACATAATTTAGAATGAAAGAATGTTTTTTTAATGGTTGCAGTTCTGTAGAACGCTATCATAGAGCACAAAAGTAAAAGTTCCTGCTGTATGATATCTGCACTAGAGCTCTGTTTATTTTCTAGAAGTCTACAGTATACCCTTAGACACCATCAAGTTACAATGCCTTTTTGAAAGTATTCCAAATAATATACTAGTGGTAGAGAGAAAATATACAGTATAAATAGCCCCTTATGAAGCTTCCACTAAATTTAATGCCAGCATATTAAATCCATATGCATTTAGCTCCCCCATGTGGTGTCTAAATGTAGTTTAAATTCTATCCTGTATCAAAACAAGTAAGTAAATTCCTGCTTTACAGATATATAATTAAATTAATAAGCACAAAGGGTTGACAGTAAAGGGGTATTCCTGTTACATTGATTAGTTTTAGACATGCAGGCAAAGGTAAATAAAGATTGTAACCAAATATATTACTGTTCTGATTTTGCATTTCTTCAAAGTTAGGAGCCAAACTTATGTAATGCTTTTTTCACACAAGCTTTCCTAGTTACTGGCCACCTCTCTCTGCTCTTGCAGGCTCAAGCAGTGGTTGGGATGATGACTCACTCCCTGCTCTGTTCATTATTTTGAAAGACCAGAGCCTGTTTACATTACTTAATTACAAGCTTTAACCCTTTTTTATCTCTGTAGCCTTGTGCAATGCAGTTTACAGAGCTCCTGCACTGATGTTACTCTAGCAGGATAAACTAGGAATAGCAGAGCTGCTATGGATTCACCTACAGCATAACCATGAAGTGTGAGCATAAAGCTGCATGTGGCTCTGTAAAACATCATGTTGAGACAATCCCTTTAAATTTAGAAGTGGTAATTTTGGCAGAGCTGTCCATGGAATGTGAGTCACATTCTATATCTTGTTCCGAGGCCCATAATGCTTCTGTATTCATTAATCATTTGCCTTATGTGAAGTCAACATCAAAATTGCAACATGGCAGATTTTTATCTCAAGCTGTGTGAGTATATTTTTTTATAATAAGAAAACATCATTTTCTGCTGAATTTGTGTCATTTCATGTATTTATATGTTTATGTTTCCAGTTCTGTGTCTACCAATTTCTCAGCATCATTTACTGCAAGATTTTATTATGTGGTAAATACAACAATAGTTAAATATCTAAATGATGAACTGGTATCACTTCTTATGAATGGTACTACTCAGAGCAAACGTTCAACAGACCTTCCTACAATAAGCAATGTCAGTGATGGTGAAAAATGTAAGTGTTCCTTGTTATTATTAAACTGAAAGACAAATGTTGATTTACTCTAAGAAGTGACATTTCTCTATTTTATAATGAGATTCATTATTTGACTTGTAAAGTATAAAATAACAGGAAGTTAGTCAAAATGATTAACGAGGTGCTTCGCTATATACGGAAATTCCATATAAATAAATGGGAAACACAGGTACAAGTGCCGCCTTCCCTGTTCTCTAAAACGCTCAGCTTGTAGCTAGTTACTAAGTGACCTGCAACGGAAAGTGCTGATGGGAATACTTTTTTAACATATTTCTTGCTTACCTGTATTAAAAAAAATAACCTTTGAAATGAACAACATGCTTAATTTCATGTGTGTCAAAAAAAAGTAATGACGCCTCCAGCTCTCAATTTACATACTGAGCTTTAAAGATGCTTTCACACAGCGCAGTTTTAGTGTAGTTTTAACTGCGCTCCAATTAAACTGCCATTATTACCAGCAAGCTTCTTTTAGTTGTCTAAATTGTTCAGAAAGGTGCTTCAAGTAAGTAGTCTATGACTGTGTTTGAAGTCTTGTGGCTACAAACACACTAATTGATTACTCACTTTCCAAGCAGTTTAGATAAGTGAAAGAAGCTTGCCGACAATAAAGGCAGTTTAATTGGAGCGCATGTAATACTGCACCAAAGCTGCGCTGTGTGAAAGCTCCCTAACACTATTTTTCTTAAGAAATAACTGTCTGTAAACAAAATTAGGTGCACCTGGCAAAGTCAGACATGTTCTATTTATTATTGAGCAGTATTATAATATACATGATTGTGATCAAGGGTCTAGTTACTGAGGTTACATAAAGTGGGGGGAAAAAGTATTCAGTCAGCCACCATTGTGCAAGTTCTCCCACTTAAAAAGATGAGAGAGGCCTGTAATTGACATCATAGGTAGACCTCACCTATGAGAGACAAAATCAGAAAACAGATCCCAAAAATCATTGTCTGATTTGGAAAGAATTTATTTGCAAATTATGGTGGAACATAAGTATTTGGTCAATAACAAAAGTTCACCTCAATACTTTGTTATATATCCTTTGTTGGCAATGACAGAGGTCAAACATTTTCTGTAAGTCTTCACAAGTTTGGCACACACTGTTGCTTGTATGTTGGCCCATTCCTCCATACAGATCTCTTCTAGAGCAGTGATTTTTTGGGGGGCTGTCGCTGGGCAACATGGATTTTCAACTCTCTCCAAAGGTTTTCTATGGGGTTTAGATCTGGAGACTGTCTAGGCCACTCCAGGACCTTGAAATGCTTCTTACGAAGCCACTCCATCGTTGCCCTGGCAGTGTACTTGGGATTATTGCCATGCTGAAGGACCCAGCCACGTTTCATTTTCAATGCTGATTGACGGAGGTTTGCACTCAAAATCTCAAGATACATGGCCCCATTCATTCTCTCATGGACACGAATCAGTACTCCTGGTCCCTTTGCAGAGAAACAGCCCCAAAGCATGATGTTGCCACTCCCATGCTTCCCAGTAGGTATGGTGTTCTTTGGAGGCAACTCCGTATTCTCTCTCCTCCAAACACGGCAAGTTGTGTTTCTACCAAACAGTTCTACTTTGGTTTCATCTGACCATATGATATTCTCCCAATACTCTTCTGGATCATCCAAATGCTCTCTAGCAAACTTCAGACGGGCCCGGAAATTTACTGGCTTAAGCAGGGAGGACACATCCGGCAATGCAGGATCTGAGTCCCTGGTGGTGTAGTATGTTACTGATGGTAGCCTTTGTTACGTTGGTCCCAGCTCTCTGCAGGTCATTCACTAGGTCACCCCGTGTGGTTCTGGGATTTTTGCTCACCGTTCTTGTGATATTTTTGACACCATGGGGTGAGATCTTGCGTCAAGCCCCAGATCGAGGGAGATTATCAGAAATGTCTTCCATTTCCTAATCATTGCTCCCACAGTTGATTTCTTCATACCAAGCTGCTTGTCTATTGCAGATTCAGTCTGTCGCGCAAAGATGAGCAACTATCCTATGCTGATGAGCAGACTGATAGGAAACAGAGAGATCAAGTTACAGCTGCCCATAATGTCTACAGAGAGGGGAGGGGAAAGAGGAGTGAGCAGCAGAGAGAGAGGCAAAAAGACACACAGAGAGGGTTCAGACTGTACATCAAGTGTTTTTTCTCATTTCTCACAGCTACACTGCTTTTTACTGTTTTCTAGTGTCATCCATGCTACTGTTGGCGTGTGTGAGTGTATCTTGCTTTTAACTCCTGCCCCTCCCCTCTCCATAGTCTTTTATAGGTAGCTGTAACCTGATCTCTAAGTGGAGCTGAAGCCCATTTCCACTGTACCTCAAACTTCTGAATGAGTGATCAGATAAGAATGCAGGATGAAAGAAAGAAATAACCACACAAATTAATTAGGCTGTGCACATCCATATATTTTAAAAAACGTAAGCATAGGTGCACACTGGTAAGGCAATAGCATACATCTAATACAAATATCAGTGGCACACTACAAAACTAAGTAAAACATCAAGGTATATAGGAATTTTTTGAAAATGCATTACTGCTAAGGAAAATATGAAAAAACCTGGGATTCTTAGTTTACAGTTTTTGATCTTTGTATTAGAAAGAAAGAAATAAGTCTGAGTGAAGAGGAAAGATTTTTATCTGTAATACTGTATATATTACCTAGTTCCTTATTTTCCCTTGTGCTGTTGATTTTATGAAAATTTGTTTTAGAATGTTCAGCAGCTGCTCAGCACAAACTCCTTCCTTCCCATGCAAAGTGCAAGTGGAGGATGACATGTAATATCAGTCAGGCATGTGGACTGCTTAATATAACCCTCACACAAAATGATATCAGCATGTAGTACCATGTATAGTATCCATTCCTTTTTATGTCACTCAGATTAGAATAAAAATACAGCTGTCATGCACTGTTAATACTCTTACTCAACTTTAGTGATACAGTGTAGATACATTAGCTATCTTTGAATAATCTGTGAGTTACTCTATCATTCCTTTGCCTTGTCATACAAATAATCATAGCACTTTAATATGATCTGGTCGATTAACCAGATATCTAGTAAAATAAATATAAATGCTGTGTATTTTAGTTTGTGGCATTGTGTGACTTGACTCCTGTTGATGTCTTTCCTCAGTGAGTGCACGAGATCTAGCAGATTTCGCAAGCTGTAGTTATAGCGGATATGATTTAAATCCTGATAATTTGCTGTGTGTCTCAAAATGTGTTGGAAGTTCATACTGTAAGAATGATGGCACCTGTCAGCTTGTTAATGGAAATGTCAGCTGCAGGTATGTACTTGTGTAATCTTTTTTACTCTATAAGGAAATAATTTTTTCTTAGACCAGAAATGTAAGAAGTAATTACTGTATACATCATAGTAGTGGTACAGGAAAAGTACTTCAGTTTCACATTCAAATAAGTGTTTTAAGGGCGCGTTCACACGGCACAGGACAAATACCGGTCGGTTTGCTGGCCGGTATTTGTCCTGTTTTGCGGCCGTCCCCACGGCCGCAGGGAGGACGGCTTTTCTCCGTGATGAGCGGAGAAGAGCCCTCCCCCCTCTCATTGAGAAGCACATCTTCCGTCCGGAAACCGGACGGAAGATGGTGTATGTTCTATGTTTTGCCGCCGGACCGCCGGCGACAAAACCGCCGGGCGGAAAACCCGTGCAGTGGGGACTGCTGCACGGGATTTCCATAGAGCACAATTGTGCTCATTTTCGGACGGTTTTTCAGGCGGTCTGAAAAACCGCAAACCGGCCGAAAACCCGTGCCGTGGGGACATGCCCTAAGGGAACCTGTCACATTGAATATTCTATTTTATTAACAGGCAGCAAGCTGCAGAGCAGAAGCAGCTGAGCAGATTGATATATAGTTTTGTGGGGAAAAAATCTGTAGACCTTGTAATCTATTCATTTAAATGTATGCTTATTCAGGAGTCTAGTGGTCCTACTCTAGTAGTTGACAGCCTTCCTGTATGAGTGTGCAATCTGTGATCGGACCACCTACTGGACTCCTTAACCCAAATTAAACAGGAATTTAAATAAAAATATTACAAGTTCTACTTTATTTTTCCCCTCAAAACTATATATCAATCTGCACAGCTTCTCCTGCTCTTTTATACACCCCTTTATTTTTATGTAAGTTTTACATATAGTAAGATTCTTTTTCATAATGTGAGAGAAAGAATTATAAAAAAAAAGTCTTGTAACTGGGACTGATACTGTATATCGTTTCTTCATCTCTGCCTTCCAAGAACTTTTTTTTTTTTCTGTCTACATAGACTTGTGAGGGCTTGTTTTACTGTACACAACCCTTCTGCACTGGTATAAAAAAAAAACACATCTAAATATATGATTTTTTGCTGTGGCATTACCACAATTGTGCCACTTATTTAACCCCTTCCTGCCAAAGGTTATGTAGTGTTTTCCTCTTCGCCTAACTTTTTTTATTTTTCCATTTACATAGAGTGTCCATATAATATACTGGGGAAAAAAAATAAAAAATCTTTATGTGGAAAAAATGCAATTGTAGGGGTGTTTTTATGGAGTCCACAATGTGTTATAGTATCTCACAAAAGTGAGTACACCTCAAATTTTTGTAAATATTGTAGTATAACTTCTCATGGGACAACACTGAAGATATGACACTTTGATGCAATGTTAAGTAGTCAGTGTACAGCTTGTATAACAGTGTAAATTTGGTGTGACCTCAAAATAACTCAACACACAGTCATCATTGTCTAAACCTCTGGCAATAAAAGTATATACACACCTATGTGAAAATGGATAAATTGTGCCCAATTTGACATTTTTCCTCCATAGTGTCATGTGACTCATTAGAGGTACAAGGTCTCAGGTGTGAATGGGGAGCAGCTATGTTCTGTGGGGGTAACCAGGTGAGGGGTACAAAGACAAGTGTGTCTTGCCTATAGTCAAGCATGTTGGTGGGAGTGTCATGGATTGGGGCTGTATAAGTGCTGCTGGATGTAAGGAGTTACAGTTCTTTGAGGGAACCATGAATGCTAACATGTACTGTGACATACTGAAAGAGAGCATGATCACCTCCCTTCAGAAACTAGGCCGCAGGGCAGTACTCCAACATAACAACCCCAAACACACTTCCAAGACAACCACTGCCTTACTAAAGAAAATGAGGCTATAGGTGCTGGACTGGCCAAGCATGTATATTGAGCATCTGTGGTGAATCCTCAAATGGAAGGTGGAGGAGCGAACATCCACCAGGTCCTTGATGTCATCATGGAGGAGTGGAAGAGGATTCCAGTGGCAACCTGTGAAGCTTTAGTAGACTCTATGCCCAAGAGAGTTAAGACAATGCGGAAAAATAATGGTGGTCACACATAATATTGACACTTTGGGTACATTTTGTCCATTTTCACTTAGGGGTGTACTCACTTTTGTTGCCAGCGGTTTAGACATTGATGGCTGTGTGTTATTTTGAGGGCACACCAAATTTACACCATTGTACAAACTGTCACTGACTACTTTACATTGTACGAAAGTGTCATATCTTCAGTGTTGTCCTATGGAAAGATATAGTATAATATAATATTTACAAATATGTGAGAGGTGTATTAACTTTTGTGAGATATTGTATCTGTACTCTTCAGGTCGGTACAATTCTGGTTATATCAAAACGATATAGTTTTCATTATGTTTCACCTAAAGAACTTAAAGAAAGAAATACGCTTTGTGTTGCCATTTTTTAAAGCCAATACGTTTTTTTTTGTTTGGTTGAACTGTTGGATTGCTCATTTTTTGTGGGGCAAGTTCTAGTTACTATTGATACCAATTTGAAGTGTATGCTTTTCCTTCTTTTTATTAATTTTTTCTGGGGGAGGCGGGATGATCAAAAAGCCACAATTCTGTCACCGGGTATTTTTTTATGGTATTCACCATTCTTCTGGCTTTCCAGACGTCATGGCAATCAAACTGCATCCTGCAATCTCAAGGGATGAGCAGGGGCTGCAATGGACCATGGTCCCATATACTGATCATTTAGACGCTGCAGTCAGCTTCACTGCACCATCTAAATAGTTAAGTGCTAGGAATGAGCTGTATGTAACTCGCCACATATGGGCAAGTAAGCCTGTCCTTTACCCCTTAACGCCTCCATGGCAGGAAAATCCATCATGGAGAGTTAAGGGTTTAAAAGATTGATAGTACCTGGATTGACAGAGGCTTTATCATTACTTACCTTGGCTAATCTGATGCAAAACTGCAAGATAGTACATGTTTTCATTGCAGTTTTATAACACCCGTGCTCTTGAATACAGTAAGAACCATACTTGTAGTAGAGCCATGACAGAAATGTATGATCACCAGAGTGAGGAACTTCAGTCCCCGGTTCTCCAAGCTGCAAGAACAGGATTATGAAGAGATTAAATGGAGCCATAGTCAAGAATGTACCCTGCTGCCTTATTCAAAGTCTATGGAACTGACAGAAACAGCCAAGCACTGTCACCTGATCTGGCAATTAGTGGGGGTCCCAAATACAATCCTAACCAAACTAGCATTTATCACCTATCCAGTGGATAGCTGATACATGCTTCTGGATGGAATACCCTTTGACATCATGTATCCATTTTTTTTTCTTCACATTTTACTACTATGTTAAGATGTTGTTTCTTAAGTTTGGGCTGAAAAGCTGAAGCTGCACTATTAAGTAGTCCGTACTTATATCTGGAAGATGTGGAGCTATCATGGAAACCAAGTGTGATATCAAATAACCATCTGCCACTATTCAAGGAAAATATTTGAGCATTCCAAAAGTATATTTCAGCTGGGTTATGTTTTAACCTTTACCAAACTAATTCTGTATACCACTTTTTTTTGACAGGTTCATTCATTAAGGCGCACTATACACTCATTTAATGCACCTCAAAACTGGCGTGGTAGCGCCTTTTTTCTGACATGTTGCTCTTAGAGTTTTCATATAGATGACAACACAAATAAGCCTCAACATTTTATATCTTCTGCATCTACAGCTGTAAATCCTTCTCTATATACATTACATCTGGACCGCAGTGTGAAAATCTCTCTATGGACCTGGGTGCGTTCTTTGGCATATTATTTGGAACGCTGGCATTTTGTGTTCTGCTTCTCCTGGGAATCTGGTATGGAGTACACTGGTATCGAAAGAGAAAACAGGATAGCGTCTATATAGCTGAGTAAGTGACAATTACTGTACATTTTTTTTCGAAACTAGAAAAATGACTTATTCTCAGAAGAACAGTATTTCATATTAAAAAGTGAACGAATTAATAGTACCACGGTCAGTTTCTTTCAACAGTGGCAAGCAAAGTTATTCTACCATATCAAAAGCATTGGGTACAATTTTTTTTAGACTGGCACACTGTATAGTAAGGGCCAATTTAACACTGATCATGCTCAATAAAAAATGATCTGGAAAAGGGTAAGAACAATGCCAGCTTAGGATGTTAATTTGCAGCACTTTTCTGACATGTAGAAAAATCATGCTCAACTTCTTAAAAGTGGAACTGGGGTTTCATGATTTTTTTTTTATTTGTACATATACATACTTGACATATACATGGACACAATTTTAACATATGGCCGGTGAATTGGGACTTATGAAAATATTTGGCATTTGCAGAGGGCTTTTTTCAGCACATACCATACACCAAACATGGTTCAGAATTGTTATGTGAACACAGCCTTACTCACAGCTGTAAATGCATTTTGTATGTTTGGATTAACTTGTATGCTGTTTACGCTCAGTCTTTTAATGCTGTTTATTTGACCTTTTTTTTAAGCCAAGCGTACCAAAGACGGTTTAGCTGGAAAATAGCTTTATTTTCAAGTAAGAACAAATTATGTTTTCACAGTACTTAGTATACATTTTGATGCATTAGTAGCTCACTTAATAATGTTAACATTTCTCATTTTGATCCATTTTTATACTTTTAGATTATTAAATAAACAGAAATACCATCTTCAGAAACAGAAGCTGCATCTCCACATTTAGTCAGCTGGAAACCTCATCTCGAAAAAGTCAACAGTTTCTTAGAGGTAAGAGAACTAATATGTCAGATATCAGATAAAGAACCACTTCGTTTCTGCATAATTATTTTTTATTTTTTATTAGTTCTGCAAAAACAAAAAAGGTTGTAGATGAAATAAGATTTTTCTTACATTCATATCATTGGCAGATCAGATAATTGCTGTCAGGATTCCAGGGACAAAGCTTTTACTTTTTATGTTAGCAAGAAAGGGTTCAAAATCTGGTGAGGTCCTGCTATTCTGTGATGGGAGGAGCTGATTCTAAACAGCATCTGACTGGTAAATATTGCTGTGTGCTTAGGTCTGACCAGGATTTGGGTGAGCAAATGATTTCACCTGCTTCATATTTTTGTTGAGTCGCCAGTTCATAAGATATAATCAGAGAATAAAGTCAGCTATTTTTCTCATAAATACACCAAAAGTGATTTCAAAACCAGTGAATTAATACACTGATTCATTCCAATAGGCAGCAAAACGCAAACTATATATTACAGCTGACATCCCGCAGCGTCGCCCCGGACCCCGGGATCGCTCCGGGGGGAGGTGGGGGCGGTTTAACCCTTAATTATCGCGACGATCGGGTCGCAATAACTAAGGGAGACGCAGGAGGAGATCGCTCCTCCTGCGTCTCTGTCGGCGGCAGCAGTGCACGGATCGGGCGATCCGTGCAGCTCCTGCCCTCTGACAGACAGCACGGAAGGCAGAGAATGCCTTCCGGGTTGTCTGTGACGTCACGATGCTCAGCCGTGCCCTGTGGCATGGCCCGGCATCGTGACTGACAGTTGTCATAGGAACCAGTGCACAGCAACAAGCTATGCACTGATTCCTATTGAATGAGAGATCTAAAGATCTCTCATTCAAATCCCCTATGGAGAAAAAATAAAATAAAAAATGTGAAAAAGCGAAAAAAAGTAAAAAAAAAGTGAAAAACAAGGGAAAACACAAACACGAAAAATAAAATAAAAATACGTACAAACCCCCCTTTTCCCCTTTACAAACGCCAATCGCCCAAAAAAGATCAAAAATAAATAAAGTACCCATATTTGGTATCGCCCACGTGCGTAACGACCTGCCCTATAAATCTGTTATGTAAATTAACACGTACTGTGAACGCCGTAAAAAAAAAACCAAAACAAAAAAACAATCGCAGAATTAAAGATTTTGTTCATATCCGCAGCACATAAAATGAATAAAAAGCGATCAAAAATTCCTAGAAAACGCAAAGTTGTACCAATTAAAAAACGTCAAGTTCATCCCGCAAAAAAAGTCTTTATACAGCTCATGTATACGGACAAAGAAAAAATGTATAGCTCTCAGAAGATAGCGATGCATAAATAATGGTTTTACACACTAAAAACACTTTCTTTTTTTTTTAAAAAGGTGCTTTCAACATAAAAAATATATTAAATAGGGTATCGCCATAATCGTAAGCGACCCAAAGAGTAAAGCTCAACTTATCATAGGATACTGCACGTGAGCCTGTTTAAAATAAAAATAAAAAACACTACTAGGATTGCAGTACTTTTCTTCACCCTGGCCTCCAAAAAAAGGATTTAAAAGCATACAAAAAGCTTGCCCCCCAAAAATGAAACTGAAATAAAAACGGCAACTATGGCATCTCGCAAAAAACATGTCCCTACACAGCTCCCAAGCACAGAAAAATTTAAAAGTTATGGCTCCTCAGAACTATGGCGATGCAAAAACGTATTTTCCCTGGTTGAGTAAAAGTGTTTTTTTATTTATAAAAAAGCATAAAACATAAAAAAATAGACTAAATGGGTATCGGTGTAAAATCGAATTGGACCTGCCTTGAGTAAAGCTACCATGTCATATATACCGTACAGTGACGCATAAAAAATAAAAATAAAAAACCAACTACCAAGAATGCTGTAATTTTGTTTCAAAACATCTCAGAAAACCTTAATAAATAGCATCATATCGCACCCCATAATGGTACCACTAAAAACTTCAACTCATCCCGCAAAAAACAAGCCCAAACACAGCTCTGCACACAGCAAAATAAAAAATTTATGCTGTCATAAAAGGTCAACATAAAAAAACCAATTTTTTATAGACTTATTTCCTACGTGTAAAAGTAAAAAACACAAAAAACTATATAAAATCTATATCATTGTAATTGTATACCGACCCCATAGTAAAAGTTATCACATCATTTACACTGCAACGGCGAACGCTGTAAATTAGAAACTCAAAAACAATGACTCCGAACTGCGTTTTTCCCTCCCATTTTCATTGCCCAATGCTAAAAAAAAAACTATGGAACACCCTGTGGCATCCCAAAATGCACAGTACACCCCTAGATGAGATCCCTGATGGGTGTTGAATCCAAAATGGGGCGACTTCTGGAAGGTTTCGCCTGTTCTGCTACTTTGAGGGCTTTGCAAATGCGACATGGCCCCCACCAAAATCTGCCGTTCCAAAAGCCAAATTAGCGCTCCCTCCATTAATACGCCCTGCCATGCGCCCAAACAGCAGTTTACACCAACCCACCATGTAGGTTATTGCCGAAACTTGGAATGGAAGAAATTGCTTAACAAAGTTTAGGGTTCTTTTTTCCAGGATTCCTTTGTATATATGCAAACATTTAAGCTAAAAATTTCAGATTTAAAAAAAGAAGATTTTTTAATTTTCACCAGCCTTAAGCTAAAAAAATTTGTGAATCACCTGTGGGTCTTATACTCAAGGCACACCTGATATATTCATTAGGGGTGTAGTTACAATATTCGGTCTATTTAAGAGGGGTGTTTATTAAGTTTTAAAGCACCTTAGGGTGTCCTCCCAAACCTCAATGGCCCTAAATAAAATCGTATTGAAATGAGACGCCAGATATAATAGGTGCTCCTCCTATTCTGGGCCTTAAGGGTTAGGCAAAAATCACTAGGGCCACAAGGGATATCTCTAAAAACGGCCAGACCCTGGGGGAATTGATTTTAAGATTGCATATTAACCTATTCACATTTACCGTATTCATGCAAATAATGATAAAAATATTTGAAAATCTGCAAAAAATATGAAATTTTTGAAATTTCACACATCCCACTTTGGCTTTAATTTCTGTGAAATATCTGAAGGGTTAATCAAACTTTCCTAAATATTGTTCGTAAAATACTTTAAGGGGTCTAGTTTCTCAGATTGCATCACTTATGGGGGTATCTAACACATGCCCCCTCAAAGCCAAGACAGAACTGAGTGGTCCCTAAAGAAAATGTATATTGCAATTTTCTTTGAAAAAGTGAGAAATTTACTACTTAAATTTTCTAAGCCCTCTAATGTCTTTAAAAAAAAAAAAAAAGACATTTAAAAAATGATGCCAACCTATAGTGGAAATATGGTAGAATGCAGTTATAAACTATTTTGTGGTGAATAATTATCTGTCTTCGTTTCACGCAGAAATTTTGCAACTTTGAAAAGTCCGCATATTTTCCAAATTATCATGAAATTTTGATAATTATCACAAACAAACAAGTGAATGTATGGATAAAAAATGTTCGTACTAACTTAAAGTCACAATGTGTCACGAGATAAAACAATCTCTGAAACACAGGATAGGTGAAAGTAGTGAAAAAGTCTATATTCTCACATAAATTGACCCACACATGTCAGAATTCAAAAATAGGTGCTGGTGTCAGGAATAGGTCCAAAACAGGGCTGGTCCTTAAGGGGTTAATGTTGTCCACTTATCAGTCATATAGCGATTGGGGGAGATTCCATCCAGCTCAATTAAAGGAGGAGATGCAGCTGCTTGTAGAAAGTTTAGGGCATGTGCACACACATTTTTTCAGACCTTTTTTTGATCCGTTTTTCGTACCCAAAAGGGATCCAAAAAACGTATCTAACAATGTGCAGTGATTTACATTGGTTTCGATGTAAAACACGCATCTCCGTTCAGACGAGTGATGACTGCTGCGCTTTTACTTGCTTCTTTTCAATGCGTTTTTCTGATTCGTTTCAAGAATTGACATATCATTTCTATTTGTGTTTTACACAAGGAAACAATGGAGTGCGCTTTTGGAGCCTGAAAAATGCCAAAATATACCAAAGCCGTCATTCCGAAAAAACCATGGCGTGTTAAATTTGTATGTGTAATCTCTTAAATCGGCCGCTAGATGTCTCATTTGAATGTAAAGCACTGTTTGAACTTAGTAACCTATTGGTGAAAAGTGGCTTAGGTGTAATGTAAGAGGAAATCCAATAGAGGGCGCTTCCATTATTTTACATGTGTTTAAACTTATAACTCCCTTTTTAATATGTTTTGAATTAAACAAAGGCAATTTTTTAGTATAGAATGGGTGTTTATAGAAATTATAGAAGTTTTTAATAATCCTATACAAAAAAACTGCTTTTGTTTAATTCAAAACATAGTAAAAAGTAAGTTATAAAAGTTGTAAAATAATAGAAGCACCCTCTATTGGATTTCCTCTTCTAAGCCACTTTCCACAATAGGTTACTATTCAAACAGTGCTTCTACATCAAATGAGATCGATTTAGTGTATTGCATTAAAAATTCTACCTTTACAAACTACAGCCTCTGTGAATGGTATCATTTGTGATTAATCATTAATTATTAATACACAATAATAACTAATAATTAATGAATAATAATCATTAATAACTATGAATAATCATTAATAATTATTAATAATTATTAACTAATAATTCTTAATTAACAATTCATAATAAATATGAATTATTAGTTAGGGTTAAGAGTAGGGTTAGGGGTAGGGTTAGGGTAGTTAGGGTTAGGTTATATAATTAATTGTAAATTAATAATTATCAAAAGGGTGTATTTGATCATGGAATAGGTTAAATTAATAGATAATTGATTTGAAAGGAAAGGCATTGAAAAACGGATCCGAAAAACGCATTCAAAAAACGCATGCAAAACGCATGCAAAATGCTTCGAAAAAAGCATCAGCTGCTGCGTTTTTGGATAAGTTTCTTGGATGCAGTTTTCTTCTGGTAAAAAACAGATCCAAAAAACAGATCCAAAACGTCCTGTGAACAAACCCTTAGGCAATGTTCACACGGCTTATTGCCGACGTAATTGCGAGGACGGATTTCGCCCCGCAATTACGCCGGCAGCCGTGCAGCGGAGGTGGGGCGGGGGGCCGGCAGCTCGCTGGCCCCATAGACTGTTATTATCTACGGCGCGTACACGCCGTAAATAATGTGCATGTCACTTTCTCCCCCTGCGGCGGATTCGCCGAGCGGGTAGGAGAGACGGAATCCATAGTTCTCTATGAGTAGTAACTGGGACGGATTGGAGCCGTACTGCAGCGCAAATACAGCGCACAGTACGGCTCCTATCAGCGCCCAAATAAGCCGTGTGAACGAGGCCTTAATCTAACAAAGAAGGAGATAGCTGCTTGTAAAGATTTAGGGCCACATGTATGAAAACTGATTAGGTCTAAAACTCACTTTTTTGCCCATAGTAACCTTTGGGCAACAAAGTGAGTTTTAGACCTAAACAGTTTTCATACATGTAGCCCTAAGGGCCACTATATTCTGAACACACAGAGCCTGCAGCAGCCAAACCACACTGAGGAAATGGTATGTGTCATGGCTAGGCTGTGCTCAGGCTTCAGGGATCACAGGCTGGGAGCAGTGATGCAAATATTTCCCCCCCTGGGTACACTTGCTGCTGACAAAATCTGTGAGTGACAGGGGCCCAGCCACTCCCGAAAGGGGGCGAGTTGCACCAGCCAATGGGAGGACCCGGAGGCCGCTCCAATCAGCTGCAGGGGGGGGTATCCAGGAATCCCATTTTAAACTCCTGAAGGCTGGGTGCTGCGCCTATGATATTCCTGGCTACCTTGTTATTTGTTTTTGTGTTTGCTTATCCGTATACCTGACCTCGGCTTGTTCTCCTGACTCCGGCTTGTCTCCTGATTTTGTACCTCGCTCCGTTCGTGTTTGACCTCGGCTTGTTTACGTTTATCCCTCTGGTTCTGATTTGTGGGCTTTGGCGTTCCTATTTGATATTGACCCGGACTGTCTGACTATTCTACTTCCTCAACGTCCCCAGCACTTTAGCAGAGCAGGGACTGTGCCCAGTTTGCCGTCTGCCACCTTTAGGGCAGCACGTCAAGTAGGCAGGGACAGTGGGCTGGTTCCAGTTAGGGCTCACTGCACCTCCCTTGACGTGACTTTAAATCACAGGCCGAAACCGTTACTGCTCACCCTAAAACCATGGACCCATGACAGCTCCTGGTGAGCAGATGCAGGGGCTAACCCCAGCTAGTCCAGGATCTGGCGCGAGGGTAGAACAACAGGAGGCTACCCAAGTCAGAGGGTCCCTGCATTACCTTCCCCTCCTGGGGAAAAACCCCCTATCCATTTGCCTGACAGGTTCACAGGTAACAGGAAGGCCTTTGTGGCTTTTTAGAGAGGGTTGTCCCCTGTATTTTTGGCTCCGCCCACTTACCTCAGGGAATGAGGACAAAGGGTGGGAATTGTTATGTCCCTACTGCAGGGCCCCCCCCAGGAGGGGGGCATTTTCGTTACGCATGATCACCTGAACTGTCTTCTGTGGACAGGTTCTTTGCCGCTTTAGGGGTATTTTTTTAATGACCCAGATAGGGAAGCTGTGGCCGAAGCTCAGCTGACCACCTTGAGGCAGGGTGAGAAGACTGTGGAGGAGTTTTGCTCGGGAATTTCGTCGCTGGTGCGTTCCGTCTGGATGGAATGACGCAGCTCTCAGATCCCAGTTTAGATTAGGGTTAGCTGACCATGGGGAAGGATTTATTGGTGGCTTTACCCTACCCCTGGTTACTTTAGATGAGCCATGGCATGGCCGTTCGTCTGGACAGACGTTTTAGGGAGAGACGGCAGGAAAAGGTTCCCCTCCCGGTGGTCCACACCATGGTCACCCCTAAACCCGTTGTTTCTGACTTAAACCCAGAGGAGCCCATGCAAGTGGCGGCTTTTTCTGTCACTACGGCTAGTGACCGAAAGGATACTCGTCGTATCCAGGGGTTGTGCTTCTACTGTGGAGAAGGTTTGGACACAGAATTCGGGAATGCTCCAAACGGAAAGGGACCAGGTGGGAAAAAACTCCAACGCCTAGGTGGTCAGCAGCAAGCTCACCTAGGCAAGCAGGTTTTTCCTATTGTATCTAATAAGTTTCTGCTACCAGTTAAGTTTTTCATACTTGTCGCTGCCCGGGTTCTGGGAGTGCGTTTGTGGATTCTGGATCAGCTTCAAATTTTTTGTTGATGCGTCTTTTCGCCAAACGTCTGGGCCTACCTTGTAGACCGCTATCTGACTCGTGCGGGCTGTGGCTATTGACTCCACTCCACTAGAACGGGGCATAACCCAATATTGTACCCCTGAGCTGGAGATGGTGGTCGGTCCATACATATTGAAAAGTGTATTTTTATTTGTCATGGAGGGGCTGCCGCGGGTGTGGTTTTGGGGCTGCCCGGGCTTCAGAAACATAACCCAGGGGTTTGAGGGAAATTTTCGGGGGAAATTAGTCAGGTGGGGACACGGTGTGTTGACAGATGTCTCCTTCCATGCTGGGCAATACTGATGTGCAGGCTAATTTTCTATCTGGAAGCAGTGGTGCCAGTGTTTAAAAGCCTATGCGGCATCTAGTGAAGTCGATGCTCGGGCAAAGGTTCCCAGAACTCGTCCTCCTGGTAAAACTATGCCCTCCAACCTGTACCTGAACGTCCATATGTGGTTTCAGGAGGTGGTTAACCGGTGGTTTAAAATCGGCTGAAATTACCCTCTTCTCTCCGTATACATAACATGTCCCGTCGTGCACTTTGTAAGAGGTATATTCAGCCTGTGACTCCACCCTCTAGGCCGCCTTCTCCAGTTTGCATAAAGGGGGAGTTAGAAAATGAAGTCACCCTTATCTTAGATTCGGTAAGGCCCAAAGGTCACTCCCAGTACCTGGTCCATTGGAAGGGGTATGGCCCTGAGGAGAGATCATGGGTTCCGGCAAAACCTATCCATGCTGATCGCCTGGTGAGGGAATTCCATGAGTCTCACCCAGACAAACCCAGACCAGGGAAGGGTCCGGTGGCCCCTCCTAAAAGGGGGGATACTGTCATGGCTAGGCTGTGCTCAGGCTGCAGGGATCAACAGGCTGCAACAGCTGATGCACTATCCCACCCTCATACACATGCTGCTGATAACTCTGTGAGTGACAGGGGCCCAGCCACTCCTGACAGGGGGCAAAGTTGCACCAGCCAATGGGAGGCCCCGGAGGCCGCCCCAAAATCAGCGACAGGGGCGGTATCCAGGAATCCCATTTAAACTCCCTGAAGGCTGGGTGCTGCGCCTGTGATATTCCTGGCTACCTTGTTATTTGTTTTTGTGTTTGCTTATCCATATACCTGACCTCGGCTTGTTCTCCTGACTCCGGCTTGTCTCCTGATTTTGTACCTCGCTCCCGTTTTTGTTTGCCCTCGGCTTGTTTACGTTTTACCCCTCTGGTTCTGATTTGTGGCTTTGGCGTTCCTATTTGATATTAAACCCCGGACTGTCTGACTATTCTACTTCCTCACGTCCCCAGCACTTTAGCAGAGCAGGGACTGTCGCCCTGTTGCCGTCTGCCGCCTAGGGCAGCACGTCAAGTAGGCGGGGACAGTGGGCTGGTTCCAGTTAGGGCTCACTGCACCTCCCTTGACGTGACATTATCACAGGCAAAAAAAACCGTTACTGCTCTACCCTCACTATGGACCCCATGACAGCTCTGGTAGAGCAGATGCAGGGGCTAACCCAGCTAGTCCGGGATCTGGCGCGGAGGGTTTAGAACAACAGGAGGCTACCCCAAGTCAGAGGGTCCCTGCATTACCGTCCCCTCCTGTGGAACCCCCTATCCATTTGCCTGACAGGTTCACAGGTAACAGGAAGGCCTTTGTGGCATTTAGAGAGGGTTGTCCCCTGTATTTTAGGCTCCGCCCACTTACCTCAGGGATATGAGGAAACAAAGGGTGGGAATTGTTATGTCCCTACTGCAGGGTCCCCCCAGGAGTGGGCATTTCGTTACGCATGACTCACCTGAACTGTCTTCTGTGGACAGGTTCTTTGCCGCTTTAGGGGTCTTTTTAATGACCCAGATAGGGAAGCTGTGGCCGAAGCTCAGCTGACCACCTTGAGGCAGGGTGAAAAGGGACTGTGGAGGAGTTTTGCTCTGAATTTCGTCGCTGGTGCGTTCCTTTCTGGATGAATGACGCAGCTCTCAGATGCCAGTTTAGATTAGAGTTAGCTGACCATGTGAAGGATTTATTGGTGGCTTACCCTACCCCTGGTACTTTAGATGAGGGCCATGGCACTGGCCGTTCGTCTGGACAGACGTTTTTTTTAAAGGGAGAGACGGCAGGGAAAGGTTCCCTCCCGGTGGTCCACACCATGGTCACCCCTAAACCCTTTGTTTTGACTTAAACCCGAGGAGCCATGCAAGTGGGGGCTTTTTCTGTCACTCGGCTAGTGACCGTAGGAACTACTCGTCGTATCCAGGGGTTGTGCTTCTACTGTGGAGAAGATGGACACAGAATTCGGGAATGCTCCAAACGGAAGGGACCAGGTCGGAAAAACTCCAACGCTGGGTTTGGTCAGCGCAAGCTCACCTAGGCAAGCAGGTATTTCCTATTGTATCTAATAAGTTTCTGCTACCAGTTAAGATTTCATACTTGTCGCTGTCCGGTTCTGGGAGGTGCGTTTGTGGATTCTGGATCAGCTTCCCTAATTTTGTTGATGCGTCTTTCGCCAAACGTTGGGCCTACTTGTAGACCGCTATCTGACTCGCTGGGGCTGGGGGCTTTTGGGACTCCACTCCACTAGAACGGGGCATAATCAATATTGAAACCCTGAGCGGGAGATGGTGGTCGGATCCATACATATTGAAAAGTGTTTCCCTATTTGTCATGGAGGGGCTGCCCGCTGATGTGGTTTTGGGGCTGCCCTGGCTTCAGAAACATAACCCAGTGTTTGACTGGAATTCGGGGAAATTAGTCAGTGGGGAAAAACGGTGTTTGACAGATGTCTCCTTACCATGCTGGGCAATACTGATGTGCAGGCTAATGTTCTATCTGGAAGCAGTGGTGCCAGTGTTGAGGCCTATGCGGCATCTTGTGAAGTCGGCGCTGGGCTAAGGTTCCCAGAAACTCGTCCTCCTGGGGGAACTTTGCCCTCCACTGTAACCTGAACGTCCATATGTGGTTCAGGAGGTGGTTAACCCGGTGGCTTAACGGCTGAAAATTACCCCTCTTTCTCGTATACATAACATGTCCCGTCGTGCACTTTGTAGAGGTATATTCAGCCTGTGACTCCCCCCCTTAGGCCGCCTTTCTCCAGTTTGCATAAAGGGGGAGTTAGAAAATGAAGTCACCCTTATTTTAGTTTCGCGTAAGGCCCAAAGGTCACTGCAGTACCGGGTCCATTGGAAGGGGTATGGTCCTGAGGAGAGATCAGGGGTTCCGGCGAAATCCCTCCATGCTGATCGCCTGGTGAGGGAAATCCATGAGTCTCACCCAGACAAACCCAGACCAGGGAAGGGTCGGTGGCCCCTCCTAAAAGGGGGGATTACTGTCATGGCTAGGCTGTGCTCAGGCTGCAGGGATCAACAGGCTGCAGCAGTGTTTGCACTATCCCACCCTCATACACATGCTGCTGACAACTTTGTGAGTGTCAGGGGGCCCAGCCACTCCTGACAGGGGGCGAGTTGCACCAGCCAATGGGAGGCCCCGGAGGGCGCCCCAAATCAGCTGCAGGGGCGGTATCCAGGAATCCCTTTTAAAACTCCTGAAGGGGCTGAGTGCAGCGCCTGTGATATTCCTGGCTATCTTGTTACTTGTTTTTGTGTTTGCTTATCCATATACCTGACCTCGGCCTGTTCTCCTGACTCCGGCTTGTCTCCTGATTTTGTACCTCGCTCCCGTTCGTGTTTGACCTCGGCTTGTTACGTTTATCCCTCTGGTTCTGATTTGTAGCTTTGGCGTTCCTATTGGATATTGACCCGGACTGTCTGACTATTCTACTTCCTCACGTCCCCAGCACTTTAGCAGAGCAGGGACTGTCGCCCTGTTGCCGTCTGCCGCCTAGGGCAGCACGTCAAGTAGGTAGGGACAGTGGGCTTGTTCCAGTTAGGGCTCACTGCACCTCCCTTGACGTGACAGTATGACAGGCTTTACTGCTGTTTCTGCTGCTTCTTGCTTCCTCCTTCTCCATAATTCACAGAAATTAATCTAATATTTTTGATCATATGATAACATCCAGCATGAAGATATCAGCAGAGATTTCCCATGAGTTTACATGCAGAACACTGACAAGCTCCCCCACACAGTGACTCCCCCAGTTTAGGTGAAAGATAATCAGTATAATCATTATGACTTGTTTTATTTGCTGTGTTTACTGTCAGTTCAGTATTTCTGTACGTGAGCTGATAAGTTGTAAATATGCTTTGGGGTATATAGACCTTTCCAACCAAATTTTTTGCTCCAAAACAACTTTACAAATAATGTTTTAAAAATATATGTCATGGTTTGGTGTATAAACCTATATATATTGTGGTTTGGTGAATAAACCTATATGCAGCCTATATATCAAACCTTGTGTGTATTCTGACCCTTTCATACTAAGCATATTATCTTCAGAGCCGCCATCAGAATTTTCAAGACCCCATACTGCTGGTAGGTAGGTAGCTATCTAACTATCTAACTATCCCCCAGTAGGTTGGTAGTTAGATAGGTGCCCCCCCAGTAATTAGGTGGTAGCTGCTTCACAATATGGCCGTGCCCTATACAGCAGTACCACCACTTGTTAGAACATTTCTTTAGTCATACACATTAGGTTGTATCTATGAGACAATGGAAGAAGGCAGAGGTAGAAATAGAGATTATGCTTCTTAAGTAATGCCTACTAAGCCTAATACTGCAGCTTAATTTGCATTTCAGTGTCCAGAATACGGCCGCTTTTTGGAAAGCCGCCATATTGGATCAAGGGAAAGTTTTTCCCATTGGAGGGTGGTCACATAACATATCATAATTGTCTCTGAAACCGATTACTGCAATTAGATTTACATTATCTCTTTTGGTTCAAAAGTTATCAACACAAAAAGTTGTAAAAACAACTATTAACGTTGCCTGTGATGTACAGCTATTTGACTTCTATTTGGTTCAGTGGTATTGTCTCTGGTGATTCGCTGGTGCTGGATCCAGTCGTTATGAACCTGTATGAGTACTTTCTGTGTTGATGATTTTTGAACCACAAATGATATTGCAAATCTGATTGCACCAATCGATTTCTGAGACATCCTAGTGATATACCATCATAGTCTGTGGTGGTAAAACCTCTTAAAATCATAAAGTTTAATAAGGCCAAATAGAATATTTATTAAATAACTAATAAGAAATACACCCGAATGTGGCAACAGATTGGCTCCAAATGGAGTTGTCTTATACAGGACATTTGGGTTTTAAACCTGCAGAGCCTGGGACCATATGGATTTTTGGGTACAGTATGCTGACGGGCCAATCTGAACCTGTAAACAACATAATTAAAAATGTCAAGAAAAATATGCATTTTTGTGAAATCACTGGTCTAATCTGATCTACTTTTACATTTTTCCACTGATCTTTCTTTGTTTTTTCCTAGGTCAAGATAAAACGACCAGAAATAAAAGACGGACCTAAAAGTTAAATAAAATAAATATATTTTTATGATATTAAATTCAATATCTAAAATCTAGATAATGTATAGTTAACAGGCACAGACCAAATGTCTAATGATTGAAAGGCATCATTTATTATGACTGTATATAACAATGAATTCCCTGTATTGCGCCTTGTAAAAGACACTGAAATTATTTATTATAAACCTTATTCTTAGAGGACATAATGCTGTCCTATAAGACCTGTTCTTTCGTATTTCATGTTATTTGCATATTTACTGAGCATATACCTCATATAACTCTTCTATTTCACCCAAATGAAAATGTTTACATGCTGGCCACTGCAGATCCTGGACCGTAGATCTTACATAACTGGGCTGTAGTGATGGGTAGCCAAATGGAACGACACAAAGCTTATTTTTGTATTATATGATCTGTTTAATAACAATACATTCCGTTCTATTAAATTAGGTTTAAAAATGAATGTCTTGGAAACGAATAAAATATAATATGTTTCTTATATTTTATTGCACTGTTTGCTTTGCCTACACTAATATAAACATTTTTTGTAATAGATTTTTAATATTGATTGAAGAAATTTTATACTTATTTTTCTAAATGTTTAATTAAAACAACTATGAAATTATGCTCATGGACTACAATTTATTGGTACATTAAGATATGATACTGTGATTGTTGAATGCCTAATTTATACCTGGTAATTTTAATAAAAAATGTGCACATTAATTTCAAATTGTCACGCACATTGTATTGAGAAAATAGAACTGTACATTGAATACTATATCAGCAAAATTTGGTTTGTGTAAAGTCAACGACTGCAGGCTGCAGTCTGGTTTGACCTTTCTGAAACAGCCCAACTTTGTTTTTTGTTTTTTTTTAAACATAGAATTTTTTATTGATTTTGAGAATGATAGAACATATGTATGAACATACACAAATTGCCTAACATGGCAACAAAAGTAACAGAGCCATCATATATAAGGTCAAGTATTAGCAAAACAAGGAGTAAAATATAGACACAACAATGACTGGACATCTGGAAATAACAATGGAGACAGCTTGTCTAAGTAAATAAGAAATAGACATTAGTTCACGGAAAGGGTGGTTTTTTATAATATCTGGAGGTAATCCACAAAAGCCATTTATCACGAGTTCTGTTTACTATATGAGGTGGTATTACTAAACACGTTTCCGCGGCAAACTGCAGGTTAGTGTGTTGGATGACCTCTTCAATTGCTAACGGGGTAGTCAATTTCCAGCTGTGTGCGATCACCAACCTGGTAGCTACTAAGATGTGGTACAGAATAGTGTGAATGTCTGTCGGGAAGTCTTTTAGGGTAATATCTAAAATGGCCAACTCAGGAGTTAATGTTATCGGACAGCATAACACTTCTGACAAAACCTTCTCCACACCCGACCAGAAGGCCCTCGTAGACGGGCACTCCCACCACATATGTTTTAGGGATCCCACTGCTCCACAGTTTCTCCAGCATAACTTAGAGTACCCAAGGGACATAAGCGCAATTCTGTTAGGGGAGAGATACCACCTAAGATGTAACTTTCTAGAAATTTCGGTATGATTTGCACATCTAGAAAAGCTGAGTGGCCGCCTCAATCCATTTATCAACTGAAAAGGTTCGGTCTAGTTCTTTTTCCCATTTATGGGCATAATCAGGGTTTTCATTAGGATTTTCCTTAGTTAATGTAGTATAAGCAGATGAGATCGCTCTCTCATAACCTTTCTTTTGAAATAAAAAATTCTGAAATGGAGTGAGCACCTGTGGACGGGGGGAGGGGAGGGGGGGGCACTGCCAAGATTGTAATATGCTCCTGATTTGTAAGTAGCATAGGAATTGAGATTGAGGGATACCAAACTTTAATCTGATATCGGAGAATGACTTAAGGACATCACCGTCATATAACTGTCCTATAGTATCCAGCCCTCTGTCTCTCCAACTTGTTAGGGGCAAATAGGAAGCCTTAGAGTATAGTATTGTTAAGGGACAGGAGTCTCGACTTAACCAAACTCTTTGGTCAGGTACAACATATCTGATCCAGACCTGGGTCGCGTGTTGTAAGGTTGGGAAGGTCCAATCTGGTAGAGCGAATCCTAATAGGGCTACACTGAATCTATCTCTAAGCGTATAAGGACTTGCCGACAATGCTTCTATATGCGCCCAATGATGAGCAGTTGGGTTGTTCCAAAGGTAAAACATAGGTTCCAAAATCCCCCCTCTTTACTGTGTCTATATAAATATTGTTTATTAAAACATGGTTTCCTCGCATCCCAGATAAACCTCAAAAATTTGGATTGTAATTCATTAAGGATCGAGTTAGGAAAGATAAAGAGTAGGGATCGGGAGATGTATAAAAATTTAGGTAAGAATAGCATCTTAGTAAGATTTATCCTAGCTAACCAAGATAAGGGCAATTTTTCCAATCTGTGTATCTCTGAATTTAAGGAGCTCACTAAGTCCGTTAGATTGCTATTAATGCTGACAGGAATAGTAAGAGAACGGATATAGTAGAAGGTTTTGTATTATAACAGATTATTCTGATGATAAGGTTCAATAAGGGCTTGATGAATTAGAACTTAGGGTGGAGGTGGCGAGCTAGTTATCGGCAGGTTCACCACCGATTAAGAGCAAGAGCAGGTATGGAAGAGGATCGTATGTCCTTGGTGTTTGTAGAGGTTGTATGATGCAATGAAGACTTGGCAGCCAAGAGATCAGGGCTGTATCAGTGTATAAGTTGCTAGCTGGTATACCGCAGTATAGCAGCAGATGTATGAGTAGTAAAGAGTCGGTGCAAAGCGTGGCAAGTGCAAGCTGAAAGTTCTGAGCCTCGATGGCAATAGGGAACAGGGAAATTCCCAGTTACTCCACTGGTAGGTAAAGCCTATGAAATTCTAGCAACCTGATAGGTTCTAGAAGAAGACGAGCCCTTCAAGTATAGCCACCAGACTTATTCAGAAGATTACAATCGTGCAGAATCTATTAGGAGGATTACCCAGCACTAAAGTACCTGAAGCTTGGGGAGTAGATGCAACGTCAGTCCAAGTTGTTCTTGGGAACATAGGCTGGCCGATATTTGTCTTCTGAGTTCCACTTTAGACTGATGGGTTTCCAGAAGTAAAGGTAGCTGTTAGTCCAGGAATAACTTAGCAACTACTTGTAATTTTGTTTTCTATCAGTATATGTCGCCAGAGGACTATACAGCTGCAGCCAGTATCTGTCTCCACAGTAAATTTCACAGCGTGAGACTGTAATGTTGTATCTGGGCGGTATGACTAAGGCTATATGTTAGGATCTGCTCCTACACTGTGTAAGTGAAACGTTTTGTCTCTCAAACTTGTTTATCCTTACTTTTCATTTTGAAGTAGAGACTGGGGACATAGACCCCAAATCGTGCGCTATAGGTGTAATATGCGACCTTTCTCAGAGGGGGACAGTTAAAATGGCCACTGGTCAGGGCGACTTGGCGCCAAAATTCCCGCCAAACTCGTGGATTTCACAGTAGATAAAGTTACAGGCTTGGAGCCCTTTTTTCGTTATAATATTGTCCTTACACTCTCCTCACACCTTCTGGTTTCAGTCGGATTGTGGTTTTAAAGTTGGTCAGTATTGCAGCCTGCCGAGACATATGGGTCTATGTACCTTATTTATGTAGTTTCCACCTCTCTGTGTGCTCGCTCTCTGCTCTGCTATGCAGCCTCACTGGTCGCGGCTGCTGTCCTGCTGCTGTTTCGCCGTACCTTCCGTTCTCCTCTTTGTCCTGCGCCCAAGCCGTCAGGTGTTATGGTCAGTCACCGGGGGGGCGAGCAGACAGGAGCGCGAGTCCACCGCTAACTCCGTCCGCCGTCAGCGGCGGGAACAGTGCCAGGAGAACGCTGAGGTGATGCGCAAGCAGCCCAGAGCGCGCGCGGAGATGCCGAGAACTTGCGTCTGCTCCGCCGGCCAGCACAGAAGTGCCTCAGCAGATGAGGCTGCTGCGCGCCCGGGATTGGGACTGTTCAGCTTGGAGTATTCAGGGGAGCAGAGGTGAGATGGCGGGGCTGCAGATGGGTGAAGATAAAATGGTGCCGCTTGCCGTTGCTGTCACCGAGGGAGCTGCTGATTCCGGCCCAGAACTCGGGATGTAGGTTACCGAGCGGGACTGTTGTGGCACCGGAGGGTCCACCGTCCTCTAAGGATCACCTACAGCCCGTCTTGGAGAGGTTTTGTTCTCTAAATATGGCTTAGTTGTGCCGCGGAACGGAGCTCGGTCCAGGAGAGGTTACAGCGTGCGACCTTTCACATCCCTTGCTCAGGCCACGCCCCCTAGATTGCTATTAATGGTGCGAGAGAGACTTGGATAAACCTTAATCCCCAAATATGTTATATATGTATCTGTCCATGAGAACTGGCATTCTTTTAGTCGGGTTATCATCTCAGAGAAGCAGTTTACTGTTAGTAGAGTAGATTTAGTCGCATTAAGTTTGTAATACGAGACTCTTGAATAACTTTCCAGTAATGGCAGAAGAGTCGGTATAGAGGTCACCGGATCTGTACATAAGACAAGGACATCGTCGGCATATAGGCTGTCTTTGTGCTCCGTATTAAAAATTGATATCTCAGATATTAGAGGGGAAGACCTGATCATCTGTGCTAAAGGCTCAACACATAAATCATAAATGAGAGGGGAGAGGGGGCACCCTTGATGTGTGCCGTTCGTAATGGCAAACGAATGAGAGAAATAGCCTGAGGTGAGTACCTTTGCTGATGGAGAAGTATACAATGGCAAAATGGCGTTTAAAAAGTGTCCCTCAAATCCAAATTTACCCAGAACTGCTCGAAGATTGGTCCAGTTAATTCTATCAAAAGCCTTCTCTCCATCTAAGGAGAGAAGGGCCATAGGAATTTTCTCCGTATCAGCAAAATGTAGTATATCAATTACTCTCCTTAAACCATCCCTCGCCTGCCTCCCTTGTATGAACCCTATTTGATCCATATTTATTAGAGACGGTAAAATATTTTGTAGTCTATTGGCTAAAATTTTGGAGTAAAATTTTATATCGCAGTTGAGTAAAGAAATGGGTCTATAGTTGGTCACTAGATCAGGGGATTTTCCAGGCTTGAGTATAGTGGTGATCGTGTCGTCTAGCATTTCTCCTGGGGGATAGCCACTATTCGCTATATGTTGAAAGATGTTTAAGAGATGAGGGTTCAATATCGGGGAAAACAACTTATAATATTCGTTGGACAGACCATCGGCCCCTGGTGATTTATTAATCTTTGCCTGTTTAATAACCTGATCAAGTTCACCTAGGGGAATGGGGCTATCTAAAAAAAATTTCTGCTCTTCCGAGAGAGAGGGCAATTTTACCTGCGAGAGGAATTCTGCGACTTCCCGGGAGGTTACCGAGGGAGTTGAGACGTCTTTGTTAATGTTATACAAGGAACTATAATAATCTGCAAATGAGTTCACTATCTGCTGCGGATCAAATATCTTTTTCTGTTCTGGTGTAGTTAGATAGTCTATTTTAGCCTTGGCTTGAATAGTTTTAACCCTCCCAGCCAAAATCTTACCAGGTCGGTCTCCAGCAAGTTCCATCTGCTCTTTTTCAGGTTGTAGCGGGCGGCCCCGCTTCTCGGCCCACGGGCCACGGGCGCACCCGTGGCCACACCCCCCCGGGCGCCCGGGGCCGCCCGCTACAGCCTTACCGTGTACCAGACCCTTTGCTACGTTTCTCGACTCCGAACCTCTGTCGCCTGCCCTGACCTTCCTGCCTGTCCACGACCACGAACCATTGCCGCCAGCCCTGACCTTACTGCCTGCCCACGACTACGATTCTTGAATCACGAGTCTGTACCTCGTTGCACCTCGGCCGCCATCGCAAGCAAGTCACGTCAGGGGTAGGGACCTGGTAGTCTCACACCGCAGCAAGTCCATCCCGCTTTGCGGCAGGCTCTGGTGAATAACGGGGGCCACTTAGACTCCGCTCCCTGGCGTGGCTTAACTATCATCGCTTGCGGTGGTCCAGTGGATCCACTACCCAGCCGTTACAGTTAGATCCAGCCATGGATCCCGCTAAGGTGCCCCTGCCAAGCCTCACGGATCTCACGACCATGGTCGCCCAACAGTCGCAGCAGATCGCGCAACAAGCACAGCAACTGGGACAGCTGTCCGCCATGATGCGTGAACTCCTGGCTTCCCAGCAGCAGCAACCTGCCACTTCGCCGGTGACTTCTACTACCCCGGCCATCTCGCTGGCAACCGTGGGCCCGAAGCTTCGCCTTCCACTACCTTCCAAGTTCAACGGGGACTCGAAGCTTTGCAGAGGATTCATTACGCAGTGCTCCATGCACGTGGAGCTGATGGACGACCAGTTTCCCACTGAAAGGTCAAAGGTGGCATTCGTGGTGAGCCTGCTGTCCGAAAAGGCCGTGGCCTGGGTGACACCTCTGTGGGACCGGAATGACCCGGTGACCGCGGACCTCCAGGCCTTCCTCTCTGAATTCCGCAGCGTTTGTGAGGAGCCTGCACGAGAGTCTTCCGCGGCGACGGCGCGAGTGAACCTACGCCAAGGGGACTCCTCTGTAGGGGATTATGCGGTCCAATTCCGCACCCTAGACTCCGAGCTGTTATGGAATGATGCCGCTCTCTGCGCCACATCCAAGAAGGGTCGGTCAAGCAGAGTAACGGACGCCCTTGCAGCTAGAGATCTCACATCTTCTTTGAGTGAACTCATCCATCTAGCCACTCGCATAGAAGTGCGTTTCATGGAAAGACAGCAGGAGCTCCGTCAGGAGCGGGACTTGGCACAACCCGCCGTCTACCTCGTCTGGCTCCTGTGTTCCAGAGATCTCCGCTGCCTCCCCACAGATGTCCACTGAAAAACCCATGCAGGTGGACCGGGCACACTTGTCGGAGTCAGAACTGTCCCGTCGCTGGGTGGAGAACCTCTGCCTCTACTGCGCCAGTCCGGACCATTTCCGTAGGAGTTGTCCGCCGCGTCCTCAGCGGTCAGGAAACGCTCGCACCTAGGAGCCGTAGGAGAGGCATCCCTAGGTGCTCAGTCTTCCTCTCCACGACTGTTGTTGCCAGTGGAGGTAACGACGGATGCTGGCCTATCTCTTCGGGACCCTACCTTCCTGGACTCCGGCTCCGCCGGGAACTTTATTCATGCCTCCCTGGTTTCTCGTTATCGCTTGCCAGTGATCTGCCTGGTAAAGCCATTGCTTATCTCTTCCGTCAGTGGGGAGCTTCTCAGCGACTCCATTCAGTTCATCACCCGGCCGGTGACCCTGCGTGTAGGGGTCCTACACACGGAGAAGAACTCCTTTCACGTCCTGCCTCGCGCTTCTTCGGCGATGCTGTTGGGGCTACCCTGGCTGCAACGTCACGCCCCTACGCTTGATTGGAAGACAGGCGAAGTCCTGCGTTGGGGATCGGAGTGCCAGGATCTCTGTTTGGTGGCACCAGGCCCGGTGTTCATCTCTCCTCCCCAGTCGTCCGTCAAGTCTCTAAAAGGTCTGCCAGCAGAGTACCAGGATTTTGGAGATGTATTCTCGGACAAACAGGCTGAGAGGCTACCACCCCATCGGCCGTATGACTGTCCTATAGACCTCCTCCCCGGAACCAGTCCCCCACGGGGTAGGGTCTACCCTCTGTCTGTGCCCAAGACCCAGGCTATGTCGGCCTATGTTCAGGAGAATTTGTTGAAAGGTTTCACACGCAAGTCCTCCTCGCCCGCCGGTGCTGGCTTCTTCCTCGTCCAGAAAAAAGACGGTTCACTTCGTCCGTGTATTGATTACAGAGGGCTAAACAAGATCACGGTGAAGAATCGCTACCCTCTACCCCTGATACCTGAGCTCTTTGATAGTCTCCGTGGAGCCAAGGTGTTCACCAAATTAGACCTACGAGGAGCCTATAACCTCATCAGAATTTGAGAGGGGGACGAGTGGAAAATGGCTTTCAACACACGGGACGGGCATTTCGAGTATCTCGTGATGCCCTTCGGGCTATGCAACGCCTCAGCCGTATTTCAGGAGTTCGTCAATGACGTATTTCGGGACTTGCTGTACACCTGCGTCATTGTATACTTGGATGATATCCTGATTTTTTCCCCTGACATACAGACCCATCGGGTACAAGTACGCCAGGTCCTGCGACGCCTGCGGGGCAATCGACTGTATGCCAAGCTGGAGAAGTGTCGGTTCCACCAGGCCAGCCTTCCTTTCCTTGGGTACCTAGTCTCCAATCGAGGTCTACAGATGGACCCAGCTAAACTCTCTGCGATTCAACAGTGGCCACGACCTGTCGGTCTCCGGGCAATTCAACGCTTCCTAGGATTCGCCAACTACTACCAGCAGTTCATTCCCCACTTCTCTACACTGATGGCGCCCCTCGTGGCTCGCAACCGACAGAACGCTAATCCTAAATGGTGGCCTCCGTCTGCCGAGGAAGCATTCTCCCAACTGCAGACAGCGTTCTCCTCAGCACCTATTTTGGTCCGTCCGGATCCAGAGAGACCCTTCAGCCTAGAGGTGGATGCCTCTTCCGTGGGAGCAGGGGTGGTCCTGACCCAGAAGGGCTCTAAAGGCAAGACACATGCAGTTTTTTTTTCGAAGACCTTCTCTTCGGCAGAACGTAATTATGCCATTGGAGATCAGGAGCTGTTGGCCATAACATTGGCTCTGGAGGAGTGGCAACATCTGTTGAAGGGAGCTCGACATCTGTTTGACGTCTTCAAAGACCATAAGAATCTCCAATACCTTCAGATGGCTCAGCGTTTAAATCCTCGCCAGGCCCGGTGGTCTCTTTTTTTTTCACGCTTTGATTTCAAGATCCACTTTCGACCGGCTGAGAAAAATGTTAAGGCGGATGCCCTCTCCCGTGCTTCTGACATTACCGGGGAGGAACCAGTGTCTCAGCACATCATTGGTCCTGAACGGCTGGTTCATGTGGCTCCTGTGGACCTCAGTAGAGTTCCTCCGGGCAGAACCTACGTGCGTCCCGCACTCAGGAGGAGAATTCTGGGTTGGGGGCATAGTTCTCTTCTGGCCGGCCACCCCTGGGTATGGAAATCCTACGTCCTCATCTCACGACACTACTGGTGCCAACTCTGCTCCAAGATGTCAAGGACTTTGTTCTCTCCGGGCGCACCCAAAACAAGGTCCCTCGCCACAGGCCCACAGGCCTCTTAGTCCCTCTGCCTGTTCCGGAGTCTCCATGGACACACATAGGCTTGGACTTTATCATGGATCTTCCTCCTTCCTCGGGAAACTCGGTCATCTGGGTGGTCACTGACCGATTTTCAAAGATGTCCCACTTTGTGCCGCTTACTGGTCTCCCTTCTGCTCCCCAATTGGCGGGCCATTTCTTCCATCACATTTTTCGCCTGCATGGTTTACCACCCCACATCGTCTCTGATCAAGGCGTCCAATTTGTCTCTAAGTTTTGGCGTGTCCTATGTTCCCGCTTGCAAATCAAGCTAGATTTCTCATCCGCGTATCATCCCCAGACTAATGGGCAGGTGGAGAGGGTAAACCAGATCTTGGGGGAGTATCTACGGCTCTTTGTGTCCCGACGCCAGGACAACTGGTCCGAACTGCTTCCATGGGCCGAGTTCTCATATAACCATCGGGACTCCGACTCGACTGGCCGTCACCCGCGCCCCCCCCCTTCCCCTTGGCTTCAGCCTCCAAGGTTCCCGCCGTGGACAACCAGGTTCAGGATATCGGGGTCATTTGGCAAGAGACACGACAAGCCTTACTCCAGGCCTCAGCCCGCATGAAGACCCATGCTGACAAGAGGAGAAGACCTTCCCCAACGTTCCTCCCAGGGGATAAAGTGTGGCTCTCTTCTAAATACATACGCCTCAAGATCCCCAGCTATAAATTGGGTCCGCGGTTTCTTGGACCTTTCAGAGTACTTCGGCAACTGAATCCGGAGTCCTATAAGCTCTGCCTACCTCCATCTCTCCGGATTTCTAACGCCTTTAACGTCTCCCTCCTAAAGCCTCTGGTCTTGAACCGGTTCTCCCAGAGGAGCGCTGCTCCGTCTCCGGTACTAGAGTCCCCTAATGTTTTTGAAGTGAAGGACATCTTAGACATGAAGACAATCAGGGGTAAGCGGTTCTTTCTTGTAGATTGGAGGGGCTTCGGCCCCGAAGAGAGGTCCTGGGAACCGGAGTCCAATATCCTGAACCAAGATCTGCTCAATAAGTTCCTTCAGCCTAAAAAGAGGGGGAGACCTAAAGGAGGGGGTACTGTAGCGGGTAGCCCCGTTTCTCGGTCTGTGGGTCGCGGGCGCACCCGTGGCCGCCCCCCCGGGCGCCTGCCGGGGTCGTGTGGCGCCGCTGGCCGCGGGGCGAGCTGGGGGTCCGCTCCTGCCGGAGACTCACCTGGCCTCTTTCCTGTCCCGTCCACATCCTCTGCCGGCCGAGGCGCGCGTGCCCGCTCCATAGCGCGCGCATTCTTGTAAATTTAAAGGGCCAGGATCCCGGTAATTGGTTAATTGCCGGGCGCTTCCCCTATTTAGAGTTTTGCTCCACAATCATTCCCTGCTGGATCTATGTTGCCTCGTGCCTTAGAAAAAGCGTTCCTTAAGTGTATTCTCGCCTTACCGTATACCAGACCCTTTGCTACGTTTCTCGACTCCGAGCCTCTGCCGCCTGCCCTGACCTTCCTGCCTGTCCAAGACCACGAACCATTGCCGCCAGCCCTGACCTTACTGCCTGCCCAAGACTACGATTTTTGGATCACGATTCTGTACCTCGCTGCACCTCGGCCGCCATCGCAAGCAAGTCACGTCAGGGGTAGCGACCTGGTAGCCTCACGCCGCAGCAAGTCCATCCCGCTTTGCGGCGGGCTCTGGTGAATACTGGGGGCTACTTAGATTCCGCTCCCTGGCGTGGCTTAACTATCATCGCTTGCGGTGGTCCAGTGGATCCACTACCCAGCCGTTACACAGGTGATGTTCATATTGTCTGAGACTGAAATAATGCAATTGCATTTTGAGCTCTTTGAGCTCCTCCTCCACCTGAATATTAGAGGCTTGTTTGAGCTTCCTTTCCACAGTTGTTATTTTTCTAGGAGAGTTGTCAGCTCTTTTTCTCTCTTTTTTTTTGCTCTAAAAGCTATGGCTATCAAGAGTCCTCTTATGTGAGCTTTGTGAGCACACCATAGAGAACTGGGTGAAGGCGCTGTAGGGGCATTTATATCAAAGTATTCCCAAAGGGCATCAGAGAGTTCTTTAACTGTGTCTGTAGATTTCAATAGAAAGTTATTGATTCTCCAAGGGAGAAAGGTAGGGGGGGCAAACCTATCTCTGATAGTTAGAAATATCGGAGCATGGTCTGACCAAGTTCGTACCCCAATCTCCGAAGATGTTACATTAGGTAGGACATTTCTATCTACTAGAAAAAGGTTTATTCTTGAATGAGATCTCTGGACCTCAGAATAGAAGGAATAATCTCTCTCTCCAGCATTGGAGTAACGCCAATGATCATGTAATTGTTCCTCTCGGAGAATGTCATTTATCTCTGGTGTGGCCCGGGTGTATCCTGAGGATCTATCCCAACGCCTGTCCACCACTATATTAAAATCACCACAGACTATCAGATTGGATGATGATAGTTTTTTGGCTTTACGGATTGTCTTAATTATAAACAATCTTTGTCTTGTGTTTGGAGCATATAAAGCTAAAATTGTATATGGAAGGGAATTTAGAGTACAATTCAAGATAATAAATCGGCCTTTGTCATCTATAATGGAGTCTACTAGCTTAAAGGCCATGGTGTCTTTAATGAGTATAGACACTCCTGCCCTTTTGGTATCTAAAGAGGAATGATAGATTACTGGGATTCTGCTGTACTGTAAGCGATTCGACTCACTCGCAGTCAAATGTGTCTCTTGAAGGAAGATCACATCTGCTCGCGATTTAAGAATATCCCTCCAGAGTAATGATCTTTTGAACGGCGGATTTAAGCCGTTCACATTCAAGGACATGAATTTCCGGATAAAATATTATGGTGGTTCCACATCCAGTTGCATTTGAATCTAATGACCTATTGGTGATGGCGAGAAAACCAAACAAAAGCTGTGTGCAACAGGCATCCAGAATAACAAAACTTAAGACAATTATAAGTAAAGGTAACATGAGAGAAAGTTTCCACTATCATGGAAATGGTAGTGGGGTAAAGTTCACTGCAGGCCTCTGCAGGCAGGTAGGCAGAGGCAAAAAGTTAAGCTTCTCGAAGCAAAAGAACAGAGAGTTCAGGGAAGAACATAAACCTAGACAGTCACGCGTTCGGAGGGTTTCGTTGACGCGCCTGTTTCTCAGACCACAGAGGAAAGATGAGTTCTGGCCTGTGTCTTGCTTTCTTTATCGGAGAGGTTGATGGGGTAGTTAAGAGGTTCCAGGTAGCACTTTGCGGTAGACGGGGAGTGACAAACATAGGTGGTGTTTTCTTTGGCAATAATCAGCTTAACGGGGAATCCCCAGTGGTTGCTAATGTCCCTCAATATTTTGGTATAAGGAAGGAATTCTTTTCTCCGCAGCATTGTGCCTGCTGACAGGTCTGGATAAATGGACAGGCTCGCGAAACTCTCTGGAAGCGCTGTCTCTTTTCTCAGTGCTCTCAAGAAATTTTCTTTCATGTGGAAATAATGAATTCTGGCAATGACTTCCGAGGGACTGAGGAAGGAAGGTGTTTAGGTTTGGGCAGTCTATGAATCTTGTCCACTGTGAGGTCTAGTAAGGATGCTTCGGGGAGGACCATCGCCATTAGATCTGTTAGGAACGTTGGAAGTTGCTCTGATACAATTGACTCTGGAATACCCCTTATACGGATAATATTCCGTCGGTAACGGTCATCTAAGTCCATCACTTTTGCCGATAATTTTTGAACCTCGTCCTCAAGAGCTGAATTGGCGTCTATTAACAAATTATGAGAAGCTACAAATTCTCCTAATTTTGTCTCGATATGTTCCGTTCTGGAGACTAGTGAATGGATGTCTCTTCATAAATCCCCCATCATGTGCTTAAAATCTGATTGGAGGTTTTCTCTAAATGAAGCAAATAATCTCTGCAGTGTTGTTTCAGCTGAAGTAAAGGCAGTAAACAGGCCTTGATTTTCTGCATCTCCAGATTCAGAGACTGAGAGCGTTGGGGATACCGGTGGAGATTGATTCTGCTCCTCACGCTGGTGGATGTTGGAAGGGGAATTTTGGAAAAATTCCGTAAGTTTGGTTGGTTTCTGCGGTCTGTTGCCGCGTTTAGAGGTACCTCCCATGTTTTTAAATGACAATTAACAGGGTTCAATAAAAAAAGGAAAACATCAGAATTTTCAGAGCAGTAGATTGTAGGGACAATGGTATCAATTCTACAGGATCACTATTGTGTGTAGATATACCACCAGTGATGTAGACCTTGTTGATGACAAATGAGAGTCAGTGGGACAGGCTCTACATGAATAGTGTGCCGGGTAGTTAGCTCCTCTAGATATGTCTGAGGAACAGACAGTTCATTAGTAACTGCCTGGGGGCTTGCTACAGGTAGCTCCCAGATTTCCCGAGTTCAGCTGCCAAGCACAGCAAGGAATGGCTAGGTGGGCTGGAAAGAAGGTAACAAAATGGTTGCCGTCTTTTTAGTTGTTTCTATCTTGTGGGAGGTCACAAGCTGGATACTAATGAAGCCCGCTGCCAGAGGTTCTTAGTGAGTGATAACAGTCCGCCCTGGGTTTTTTGTAGGAGATGTAGCTTATTTTAAGCACTGAGTCATTGTGCCGCCCGTTGTGAGTGACTCTCGGAGGAGCTGTGGACCCCTAAGATGGCGCCCAGAATCTCCCGCCACTTCTCCCTTCACTGTACTCACAGTTTGCAGCTTTTGGGGATCTTCTCGATCTCAGAGGCTTTGGTATGACCAGCGTGGAGATCTTAGCCGACACCAGTGAGTTTCAGCTGCCGTCAAAACCTCGTCACCCGAGGTCTCACTCTGGGACCCGAGCAGCTGCTGACCGAAACCGGAACGTGTCCCGGCGCTGCTGCGGATGCTAACTTATGTATCGGTGTTCCCAGGCAGGTCTCACAGGGGAGGGGGGGGGGGGAAGGGAGGGTGTCCGCTACTTTGCCAGCTCTGATAGCAGAACTTCCTTTTCGGTGGTCTGCGCTCCCGCCACTGGGATCTGTCGCGGCTCCTCAAACAGCGCTCGGTATACAGTTCACGCTTGTTGTGAGTAGAATAAAGCCGGTGTCTCTGGCTGCCTGGGAGCTTCCTCCACTTCGTAGGGCGCTTTGCAAGGGTCTAGGTGGGTTTAGTTGAGCCATTTCTGAGTTCTTCCACGGAGCTCACTTTCTATGCGTCCGCCGCCATGCAGAGCCAGGCCACGCCCCCTGAAACAGCCCAACTTTGTAAAAAACAATGTTTTTCATTAATGGCAGGATAACAGATTACGATTACGTTAGCACGCGTTGAGGTCCTTTCAAATATCCTGCCTGGCTTATTTAATGTATTATTTAAATTAGGACTTACAACAGGGGCGTTGCTAGGTTCCTAAAACATCCGGGGCCCGGGCCCTCTGTGTTATGTTTTGTTCAGTATGGCTGCATTCACATAGCATTTTTCACGCCACATTGTGAACTGTGGCATGTATTTTTACAAAGAAAAAACTTATGTTCCTATCACTAATTTTATACGTATTCCACATAGATCCTGTCCATCACCTCAGCACAGACAAATTTGCTTTTTCAAAAGCGTTAACCTACTTATGACAGTGTAATACCTTATAAATAACAGTCACCAAATAATACATCTATATAGCTGTGAGCCAATATACCATACGAATGATTGTTATTAAAAAAAAACAAAAAAGTCAACAATACCAAGACTATTAAGGGGTTTTCTTGCTACAAATATCATATCTGTAATGATGGGGACAGAAAAAATAAGCCTTTTTGCATTACCTAAATCATTTAATATAGCAGATATGAGGTAATCTGTGTGTGTCTAGAGCTAAATCAGCAACCTGAGGTCGGGCCACGACCCCTTTGCTGTGATAGGATGACTGATATTTAATTGAACCCTGTTGGGACATGTCACCTGGTCGGGACATGCTCCCTGTGCTGTGATTGGCTGTCTGCACTCTGTGCTTACTCCCTTCTTAGCTCTGGAAAATGAAAGTGAAACTAGCTGCCTCCACTTCATGTGATGGCTGTGTCTGTGTAATAAAGGCTGTCTGAGCTCCTCTCTATGCTCATTTCCAGTGATAGATCTATGTGAAGGATTTGGACAATTACTGAGTCTCTAGCTGCTACATTCACTCCCCCCTAGATATAGCACACACTTATACACTCTGCTCCCCCTCTACCTCCTACCTTATAGCAGGGGAGCAGTTTGCATTTCTCACATTTGTTTCATCATTTCAGGCTGTATGTATAAGTATAACTGTTTACAGCAGTGCAGGTGTTCTGGTTACAAGGGGCTTGTGGAGGGAGGTGACAGCTCTCCAGACATGAAAACTGACCACTGCAGGAGGTCTGCAGAGCTGTAACATCCGCTCCCTTCCACTGCTCACACAGAATGATGATGTCACCTGTCTTCAGTGAGGGGAGACACGCCCACTGGGAGGTTAGACATGCCTATTGGGAGGAGAGACTCGCTCCTGGACTTGAAGCTGTAACAGACAGAAACAGCTCAAGTCTGCAAAAGCATGTGATGAGAAAACCCCTTTAAGGATCAAATAATACTACCAGACCATGACAAAACACGACCACCACCTGTGACTATCAGTTGCACAAAGGCTCTGAATACATATATTAACACCATACAGTGAGCAGATAGTGGTAGAAACTAGTTGTATGTTTGCCCTCTGCAGAAATATGAATGATTACACTGCTTTTACATTTAGTGAATCACATGAGACGTCTTTTCAGATCGGAGTCGTTCACTTTTACTTCTGTTCTCCATCCGGCCCAGACCACTATGATGACTTCTCCCAGTCATGAATTGTCTCTGCAGAATTTATCACACAATTATTTTAGAATTCCCACTTCTCCATCACCTATACACCCCCCCCCCCCGCAGGGGTTTATATAACGCCCGTCATAATGGGGTTTGAACAGAAAAGCATGGTGATTCCCTATCCACCCTGCAACTGGCTTTTCTATGATAGAAAATCCAGGTGCCTGCAGTGGAAGTTGGAGATCATCCATTGCTACTTTTTTGGCCCCCTTTAGGTAGGTTTATAGACCCCCTCCAAGTAGGTAGGTATATAGATCTCCTCAGGAGGTAGGTATATAGGTTATATGTCCCCTAGTAGATAGGTATATAGTTTATATGTCCCCCAGTAGGTAGATATATAGGTAATAGGGTCCCCAGTATATAAATATATAGATAATAGGGCCCCCAGTCTGTATATAGGTAATAGGGTTGCCCAGTCAGTATATTAATAGGGTCCCCGAGTCTGTAGATAGGTAATAAGGCCTCCAGTCTGTAGACAGGTAATAGGGCCCCCCAGTGTGTAGATAGGTAATAGGGCCCCCAGTATATATAGATAGGTAATAGAGCCCCCAGTAGATTTAGGCAGGTGATATGGCCTCCAGTAGATATAGGCAGGTGATATGGCCCCCAGTAGACATAGGTAGGTAATAGGGCCCCCAGTATATAGAAGTAGATAATAGGACCCCCAGTAGATTTAGGTAGGTAAGGTGGGTAATAGGGGCCCCAGTACATAGAGAAGTAGGTAATAGTGCACCCAGTAGATATAGGTAGGTAATAGGGCCCCCAGTGTATATACAGTAGGTAGGTAATAGGGCCTCCAGTAGATATGGGTGGGTAATAAGGTCCCCAGTACATATATGTAGGTAATAGGGTCCCCAGTACATATAGATAGGTTATAGGGCCCACAGTATATGCAGATAGGAAGGTAATATGGTATGTTAAAATAAAAAAAATAACAGTACTCACCTTTCTCCCGCTCCCTGAAGCTCCCACTGGGCCCCGTCTTTTTCCCAGCGCAGACAGCATAATGTCATCAGGTCGCGCAGACAGCATGATGATGTTCTCACGCCACCTGTGCCGGATACTCTGGAGGGCCGCAAGCAGACGCACATACATTTAAAGAGACTGTCTCTCCAGGCCCATGGCAGCAGCCTGAAACCCGGCGAGGTTTGGGGTACTAACAACTTATTGACTTACAACCAGGGCTGTCTTAATAGTATTATTGCCCCCTGAGCACCCCAACCAACACAACCACTCACAGGAATAAATATATACATTGTCAATAACATTGACTTATATTTATTGTTTCTTTCAACAAAATTTGTACTTTTGAACAAAGTTTAACATCTTACTGACATAAGGGGTACTCATGCGTCCTGGTGCATGTAATGTTCTATGTAGTGGAATTACTTAGTAATCCCGCTACACAGCAAGCTGGTGTCTGCTGCTAATTGCATCTGATACTAGCCGGTAAAAGCAGATC
>JAODAL010033086.1:0-46019 GCA_025379985.1 Phyllomedusa bahiana | reverse complement strand
AGCGCACTGCCAAACGGGGACGTCACCACTGAGACCATTGATTGGCTGCAGTGGCATCTACCTCTAACCAGGGCCGCCATCAGAAATGTTGGGGCCCCATACAGCGGAGCGTCTGGATCCCTCCACTCCGTCCCCAGCTCTGCCGTCCTGGCCAACCCACCCCCCGCTACGCTCCCCTCCTCCCCCCATCCCCAGCCGTCCCGACAGAGTCCCACCCATCGCCCGGCCCACAACCATCGCCACCCCAGAAAAAGAAAAAATTGTTTCTGGGGTCACAAAAAAAAAATGCAACCGTGCCATTGTTTTTGGATTTAGTACTTGCTGGATTATGCAAGGTACAGTCTATCTGTATTTTGTGAGTCAGTTCATATACAAGGTCCAGCAAATACCACCACTATACTGTTACTGACCAAAACAGTATACCCAGACCAATATTGCCAAGCAACAATATACAAATACTAAATAATACCCCCAAACCTATCACAACCATATCTGACTAGAAACCACCAAAAATGTTATTGACAAGCCAATATACCAAGACCAATATCACAAAAAAAACAATATACAAGCACCTAATAATACCGCAACATCCCCACATATCTGCACCATAAAAATACTGAATAATACCGCCATACTGTTACTGAATATAAACCATTATACCAAGACCAATATTTCCTCCATACAGTGACTCTATAATGGTAGAAACCAGGTACAAATGTGCTTTGCAATAGTTTACTTACTTTAGGGCCTACACAGTACGTTTTTGCCTGAGACTTTTCACTTTCCCTTTCTGCTCTTTTCGTCCAACCTCCATGAATTTCCTCTGTTACCCTCGTTTTTGTAAATTTAAGCAAACACTGAGACTCCTCACCTTTTTATAATTTTATAATTGTAGTTTTAGGGCCCCCTGTAGGTAGAATAGCCTTCCCCCACAGTTTAGGGGCCCCTGTAGTCAGTCTAGCCCCCCCTGTGGATAGGGCCCCTATTTAGTGTTGGCAACCCCGCGATAATTAGGCCACCTCCTTAGGTTAGGAAAAATCCCCTTTTGTGTTAGGCCCCCCTATTAGTGTAGGGCGCCTGTCGAAGGGCCAAGCTCCCTTAGTATTAGGGCAACCTCCTGTACTGTTAGGCCCCCCCCCTGTAGTTTTAGGGCCCCCTGCGGGTAGAATAGTCTCACCCCACAGTTTAGGGGTCCCTGTAGTAAGGCTAGCCCCCCCCTGTGGATTAGGGCCCCCTACTGTAGTGTTAGGGCCTCCTCCTGTAGTGTTAGGGCCACCTGCTGTAGTGTTAGGGCCACCTCCTTTAGTGTTAGGGACAAATCCTTTAGTGTTAGGGCCACCTCCTGTACTGTTAGGGCCCCCTCCTTTAGTGTTAGGGCCCCCCTCCTTTAGTGTTAGGGCCAGCTCCTGTACTGTTAGGGCCACTCCATAGGTTATAATGGGTCACTGTCGCTCCTATTCTGATTTGTTGGTTTCTGCGACCAATAGAAGCGCTACAGAATTTGAATGACGTATTTCCCGGCAGTTTTCAATATCCCATTCCCGAAAAGTTGCGCCGTCCCCGGCGTCAAACCGTTGTTAGGTTTTATTTAGTATGTTTTAGAGGTTTAGCCTTTTACTGAGAAAGTTTACACCTAAAAAAGATTTATTTACCATTACTCCAGCCGCATGGACTGAATTTCAGTGCCCCCTTCTCCATGAAAATGGGCAATTTCAAATTCAATAGAAAAACAGCTTCCACCCACTTCCACACATTCCCAGTCACAGGTACCTTCACTTTATCTCTCCTGCTTGTTACTGCATCACCATAGGAAAGGGGTAGCGATCCCGCCCGGAGAGCTGCCAGGCAAGCTCCAAAACACATCTTGTATCCAAAACGGAAACTCCAGCAGGTCACCAATACTCCACTATATTCCATATAATACATCACAGGACAGTGTAAAAAGACATTTAACGCCGACGCGTTTCTGCTCCCTCTGGACCCTTGATACGTATGCCGTGATCAAGGGTCCGGAGGGACCAGAAACGCGTCGGCGTTGAATGTCTTTTTGCACTGTCCTGTGATGTATTATGGGAATAAAGTGGAGTATTGGTGGACCTGCTGGAGTTTCCATTTGTGGATACAAGATATGTACAATGGGACAAAGTAGCTCGCGCTCTGATTGGCCGGGATAGCCAAGCCCCCCAATTCCTGATGTTGCGCCGTTATTGATTTTTTGTTACTGATTTTATTTATTTATTTTTTTAGAAGGTTTGAGCTCTTTTTCAGGATAATGTTTTACACCTAATAAAAACTATTTTTTTTATTCATACTCCCTGCCTCACGGGGCTGAGAGCTGAGTTTTTTTTCTTTTGCGATCTTTTATATTTGGTCCTTTAATTTTAAATGATCAACTTTTACAATACATTTAATCATTTTTAGACAACTTTGATATTTATCTTTATTAATGAAATAATTTTATACACAACTCATTTTTAGTATTGTACTGTAGTAACAGTCGACCTAGAGCACATTTTGCCCCATTACGTTCTAGCTTCACTTCACCTTCTCCGGCTCAGGTAGACGACATTCAACAAGGTCTGCCTGTCGGAGCTGCAATACGCCGCACTTTGCCAACCCACGATCATGCATGCATCGGAGTATTCAAATGTGGTGCGTCCCGCCCCAGAACGCCCACACCGCGCCAATTGCAGGCTTGCTTCTTCATGTTAGGTGCATCCGAAAGTGGCGAAGGTTGCACCTAACACCGCATCACTGCGTCCGACAGCGGATTCGGACCGGTGAGGCGCAATTTCCGTCAGAAATCTGGCGCAAATCCCGATCATACATATTGCCCTTAGTCCTGCTTTTGGGCACTATGTCCTGATCATATATGGCATCAGGTAAATAAATTAATACCACTGGAATTGTCTATAACCAAACCTGATTTTTACCTCATAATCTGGAATAATCTCAGTACACAAAATATCACTTTTAACCCCTTCCCGACATTGGACATAAACTTACATCCAGACGATTGTGTAAACCCTAAAATAGAGTTTACACGATCGCTGCCGGAAACCAGCTATACATTATAGAAATGATGACAACCTACAGTAGATATATGGTAGATGCCAGTTATTGTCACGGTTCACGCTGCGGTCCCCTGCCATGGACCGTCAGGCGTGTCGTGTCTTCCTGTTCTTGCCTGTCCTGTCCTGTCTTGGGGTCCTGCCTGTGCACTGTGCCTCCTAGGGCGTGCGTGCGGAGCTTCCTTCGTTTTTATTAGTTTCCTGTCCTGTGCACCTTCCTCTTCACCTCTGACCTCTGGCTATAAGAGGAAGTTCCTGCCTTTACTCTGGGTCAGTCCATTGTTGCAGTTTGAGCCTCATGCTGAGTCCATCTTGAGCGCCTGCCAGCATCTCAGGTCTGCTGTTGGGGATTTTACCCCTGAGTTGCTGGTCCAGTTCCTGCTTCCCACCTAAGGTCCTGACCATCCGTCCGTCATGTCTGCTGTCTCTGCAACTGTCCTGTATCCTGTCGTGTCGTCCTTGTCCAGTACCTGCCATGTCCTGATGTTGTACCTGTTCTGTATCCAGCTGAATTCCTGCTATGTGTACGTTTATTCCTCCTGTATCCTGCTGCACATGTTTTCTGTTGTTCCTGTATACCACCGCCTGTATTCCTGTCCTGCACCTCGGCTGTCACCGCAGGTAGCCACCTCAGGGGTAGCGACCTGGGGGTCCCCGCAGCAAAGTCCATCCCCCTTTGCGGCGGGCTCTGGTGAAGACCAGGGGCCCCTTAGACTCCGCTCCCTGGCGTGGTCCTCCAGCTTCCACCTCGCCTGCGGTGATCACAGTGGATCCACACCCAGATGTCAGCGGTCGGCGCTTCGGCGTACATCTGTCATCGCCCGACCGTTACAGTTATAAACTATTTTGTGTAGTATAACTATCTGTCTTACACACAGAAATTTTTTAACTTTGAAAATGGCAAATATTTCAAAATTTTAATGATATTTTGATATTTTTCACAAATGTCTTACTAACTTAAAGAACAATGTGTCATGTGAAAACAGTCTCTGAATCACATGGGTAAGTAAAAGTTTCAACCTATTACTTTGAATAGGTAGAAACCTGTGAATAACCGGCAGGTGGACGAAGCTAGCGGTGGGTGGGTGGAGCTGGCAGTGGGTGGGTGGGGATAATACCTACCCATTAAGTGTACTCTTTTCTGGCAGAACAGGCTACAGACTGCCAGATTTGAGGATTAAATGCTCTAAAACTACAGCATTTTACAGAATAAGGGACACAGCGCTGGAAACAACAGGTCTGACACTACCTTGTTCTGTCCTCAGGAAGGGGGGCATAACCTATGTGATAGATTCCTTTCAATGCTTTGGTTACAAGACTATGAGTGGTAATCATCTGGCAAAACAACATACATTGGTTACAAGCCAGAAAATGTATCAATCTTTCCGTGTCTCATAGATATTATTGTATAACAGGTGGCAATTTACCAGACAGCATAGGCCAAGGGTGACACCAATCCTTTTTAATCCCTCCTTCATTAGACTATGCTAGCTCCTATTATTTTACCACCCTGATGTCTTTCCTTTAGTGGTTTCTCTTGAAGTCATTGGTGGACTCAGACCAGAGAAGCATGATTCTTACAGGTGTTGTCCACATTGTTTTTTTTTTCTTTAATTAATGTATGCTGCTCTACTAAAATTAAAAAACTCATACTTACCTTCACTCTCAACTCCAGGCTCCAGGCAGTGATGTCAGGCAATGCATGTGACTATTGCAGACATTGGCTACAGCGGTGATGGTCCAACCGCCAGGAGACTGAAGTAATCTGAAGGATAGGGAAGACCACCAGCAATGGTAACGCTGGAAGAGGTACGAGTACACAGGTAAGTATGACATTTTTTAAAATTTTTAACAGCAGCAGTATAAATTTATTAAAAAACATG
Source organism: Phyllomedusa bahiana (assembly GCA_025379985.1). Lineage (NCBI taxonomy): Eukaryota > Metazoa > Chordata > Amphibia > Anura > Hylidae > Phyllomedusa > Phyllomedusa bahiana. Next base: position 41,065 of record JAODAL010033086.1, on the reverse strand, counting down.
GACAACCTACTGCACAAGACTAAGATTGCATTAGGTGTGGGCACCATAAGTAAGAGATTGCATATGGCAGCCGGAAGAGAAAAGGAGCAGTGAGTTATGAAAACAGCAATGTTCACTGTCTAAGTCACACAGATTGATGGATGTGCTTATTGGTTTGGTTGTCCACTGGGAGATTCACTGGCTTCCCGGTGGGTCAGTTTTAAGCCTGCATACCACTACTCTTGCTGTGCTGACACTTCTAAAGCTCTTTTACTATTTAGAATGTAATTAGCTTTAACAATTTGCAGACTCTCTCATAAATCAACACATTTTATTTTACAAGACTGCCTAACAGAAATGCTCATTCCTGAATGTTTGCTCATGTTGCCCGACAGTAGTGTTTATATTCTTTACCTACCGAACTGTCAGCCGGAAACAATCAGAAATCAGACATTTCAGATGATCCTGTAAGGCTAGGTCTACACAGCAGTGGACAAAAACGACCTGAAAACCAAATCCTAAAAACATTCATAAAACTGAGGTTTTTTTCCAATGCCCGTCAAAAACTGCTGAAAAAACATCCATTCTTTGGCACATTTTGAGTCTTTTGCGCTCTAGTATCTGATGGCAGCCAGGACCCTGCTCTAATGTCGAGTGGACAAACATCAGATCTGACCTGTTTAACCCATTAGATGCCACAGTGACTAGTGATCATTGCATCAAAGTGGTTTTAGAGAGAGATGGTTCTCTTTCTTAACCCATTGGCACACCTAACAATGTGTTCCCAAGGAGCTGATAGTTTTACATGGTAGCCAGGGACCTAATGAAGACTTCCAGGTCTGAATTCTGTGTTTGCTTTTTAGGCCGTGCCAGAGGTAGAGTGCAGTAGAATGCCTTGCACTGTTATACAGACAGGTATAATATAATGCATTACATAAGTAAGGCAGTGTAATACATGAGCAATTGAATGATTGCATGTTTAAGTCTAAAGATTGTAAGGGCCCTCACACCTTGTGTCTCATCTGTAAGTAGCTTTCCCTGTATAATGTCTGTCTTTTTGTCTGTACTTATACCCTCCAAATTGTAAAGTGCTGCGGAACATGTTGGCGCTATATAAATAAAGATAATTATTATTACAGTATTTGTTACATAGTTACATAGTTAGTACAGTTGAAAAAAGACACGTGTCCATCAAGTTCAACCAAGGGTGGCGAAAATGTGGGTGAAGTACCCTAGTGGAACTAAAAAACAATTAATAATAATAAAATAATAATAATAATCATAATAATAATAATAATAATAATAAAATGTAATGAAGACATAAATAAAAAAAATCCCAAGTAAGATAAAATAAAATTTCTACCAATAGAAAATAAAAAGAATAAACAAGACCTATTCATAATTGGTATCGCTACCACTATAATAATAGAGATGGGCGAATCGATTCTAACGAAGTGGAATTCGTTTAGAATTTCAGGAAAACTTCGGTTCGGAACGAAGTCGAACTCTGGGGTACTTCGGGTGAACGAAGTGTGCTTTTGATTGATAAAAGGGGCTGCGAGCACATGGCGCTACATGGGGCAAAGCACTCTGGGGGGAAGAAGGCATAGCCTGCATGACATTTTGCAGAGGTGAAGCCAATCAGAGACGGCGGGATTCTGTGACGTCACCGCACTATATAAGTCCGGGCGCGACGCCGGGAGCTCACACTCCTCTCACTGTTCATCGGGGAAGGTGCTGCCGCGGCTGATAGCTCTTACTAAAGAATTGTTTTTTATACAGCGATTTTTGTGGGGTGTCTCAGTTTGTCTCAGAGACTGTTCTCTTAATGTTCTATTTCTAATTTTTTGGGGTATTGGATCTGAAATCAGTGTGCGTCCACTGCAGCTGCATATACTTTCCCATATCCAAGTGGGATCTAAGCCAGTTCCTGTTGTATTCATTTAAAGAAAACAGCGTTTTTACAATACAAATACCACTTCATTTTTGGCTGCTCAATTCAAATTGTGCAATTTACATCCGGGGGTTAATTAAGCTTTTGTTTTGCTGGTGTGCTGACCCCAAGAACCGTCTTTTTCAACGCCAAAATATATAAATTTTTCCTGAAACCCTAATTCACAGAAAAAGGTTAATTACAACTGTATCTTTGTTGTGTGGCGTAGAAAAACACGCAATTGTAACACGCTCCTAGTTTGTGCGGCTCAATTCTTTGGCGCAATTTACATCCAGGGTTTAATTAAGCGTTGTTTTGCGGGTGTGCTGACAAAAATAAACCGTCTTTTCCAACGCCAAAATATATACATTTTTCCTGTAGCCTAATTCATGTCCTAAGGTTAATTAAGCCTGTTTGTGCTTTTACATTTGGTAAAACACACAGTGTTTTTAAACGACACATACAAGAAAATTTTTTTCCTGGCCATTTTTTGGAGCCCAATTTATATCCAAGGGTTACCCAAGTTTGTTACTGGGTTCATTTGGAGTCAAAAACAGAGTGTATATTTATCATGTACAGATATCATCATCAAACAGTGTCTGTACATTTTAGAACAAACAGTATGTCAGACAGAGAGGTGGCAGGCTCTGCACCAGCGAGTGGCAGTGGCACAAACATTCCTGGAACAGGCCCCAGGTCGCAGCACAGCAAGGGGACGTCGCAGCAGGGGTCATCGGTGAGGGCACAACTGCCACTGTCATCTAGGGGCCCGGGTTTGTTGTTCAGAAACCCCAAGGGTTTTTAAATTTGGGTTTTGACTAGGTCATCCTCTTCCCCCCAGATGACATCTGACAACCCCAGCCAAGAGTCGTGGGAACCTCAGACACAACCATTAAGTTGGCATGGCCCGGGAGCGGTCAGCGGCCCTCACCTGCCCTCAGCCCCGCCTCTGTCCCATCCGGTTCCCTCACCAAGATCTACTATGTGGTCTGGGCTCAGCGCCACTATTATAGCGAGGATGAACAATTTGAGGAGGGCAGTCAGCAGCTACTTGGCAGCGAAGAAATGGGGCCAATATCCCCTTTGCTTCTTGCAGTAGGCGGCAAAGTATATATGTGGAGAGTGGCATTGGGAGGTCATGTTGTGAGAGGTCAGCCTGGGCATCCCAAGACCGGTGATGGGGACAGCCGTGACGTTTGAAAACACAAATAGATGATGATGTAGCCGACCGCACTTGGGAGCGGGTGAGGCAAGGGCTTCATCATCGTCAGGAGAAGAGGGCGTCAGCTTGCGCGTCAGGCAGCAGCGCAGCCACCCAAGTGGGTCGTGTGGCCGTGAGTCAGCAGGATAGCAGCAGTGTGAGGTCGGGAGCCAAGGGGCCCACGGGGTAAAAAACCCGCTTCGAGGTCCAAGAAAGTAGCGGCACAGGGGGCTCAGCGAGGCAGCGGCGGCAGTAGTCACTCAGTGCGGAGCGTTTGGCGGAAAAACCCGATACTGGGCAGTGTGGCAGTTCTTTGCTAAGACCCCGGAGGAGCCGAATATGGGTATATTAGAATCTGTGGGCAGAAAGTGAAGCGTGGCCAGGGAGCTAACGTTGGCCCCAACGGCCCTGCGTCAACACATGCAGCGTCACCATCCGGTGTGCCTGGGAGAAACGTGGCTCCGATGGGTGGTCCATCCTGCCGCCGCAGAACAGCAGCAGTAGCAGCGCCCAGTGGCATGCATGCCATTGCAGCCAGTCAAGGCTCCACCACATCTGCAGAAGGGAGCTGTTTCTCTTTGACATCATCTCCCGGTCCAGATGCTCCTGCTCCTCGCTACTCATGGCGCCAGCAGTCGTTCAGCGAAGCGATTGCAAAAAGACAACAGTATGCGCCCAAACCATCCTAAGGTGCAGCAGCTGACCCGTGCCACTGGCCAAGTTGTTGGTACTGCAGTCCCTCCCTTTCCAAATGGTGGACTCTGCACCGTTCAGAGAACTAATGGCTTGTGCCGAGCCGAGATGGAGAGTTTCCAGCCGTAATTTATTTTCCAAAAAGGGCAGTAACCCAGCACTTCATAAATATGTAGAACAAAAAGGTGGGTCAGTCCTTGAGCTTATCGGATTTTTCCAAGGTGCACGGCAGCGCAGACGTCTGGAGCTGTAACTACGGTCAGGGCAGTAAATGTCCTTTACGGCCCACTGGTTGAATGTGCTTCCAGCCCAGGCACACCAACAACTTGGACAGGAGACGACCGCTTTCTCCTCCACGTTGCCCAAAACTGCGCAACCTGCGCCAATGTCCGCCCCCCTCCTCCACCACCACCACCATCTCAGCCTCCACAAGTACTGCTCCATCATACCACATGTGTAGGGCCCACAGCGGTGTCACGCAGTTCTACACCTGGCTTGCCTCGGCCCGGAACAAAAGTCACACAGGAGAGGAACTGCTCCGCGCCATGCAGCAAGAAATCGATGTGTGGCTTTCTCTGCCCCAATGCAAATCGGAACCATGGTGATGGACAATGGGAGGAAAATGGTGTCCGCGCTGCACCGAGGAGGGATGGCCCATGCGCCCTGCATGGCGCACGTGTTCAATCTGGTTTTTGAAAAGGTTCCTGAAGTCCTTCCACCGATCTTCAAACATTCTGAAAATGGCCAGGAAACTGTGCACCCACTTTACCCATCGTACAAAGCCAGGAACACCCTCCTCGAATTGCAGCGGCAAAACGGCCTCCCCCCAACACACTCTGATATGCGATGTTTCCACCCGCTGGAATTCCAGCCTGCACATGTTGGACCGACTTGTATGAACAGAGAAAGGGGCCCTTAACGATTTTTTGATGATCCAGGCAGACAGAAAGTACTCCCCTGTGTAACTTTGATGTCAGCCAGTGGCAGCTCATGCGTGACACCTGCCGTTTGTTGAGGCCATTTAAGGAAGGCGACGTTATTTGTCAGTCGCCAGGACTACGGGATGAAAACATCTTCCACTGCTCATGTCCTGGAACAGATGCTGAAAAATCTGTCTGGCAGGGACTGGAGAATGTGGCAACTACATCTCGTGGCCCACATGAGTCCGGGGGGACTGAAATGGAGGAGGAGGAGGACATTGGAGCAGAAGCATTGTCTGGTGAAATGAGTGGGTTTCTACCCAGGTGACAAGATAGGAGGAGCAGGAGCAGCTGGAGGGGGTGGATGGAGATGAGAAGACGAGGCAGATGACCCCCAAGCACCGTGGCAGTATACAGTGGAAAAAGGAGGCAGAGAGCCCCTCGCAGTCACTTGTGCAGATGGCCCGCAGCATGCTTTTTGCCTTGCTAGTGACAGCCGAATAGTCAGCATCCGGCAGACGGATGACTTCCCGGGTCTCCACCATATTGGACCCTCGCTACCAGTCCAAAATGGGAGCTTTTTTCCCAGCTATTGAGAGGGAAGACAAACTCAAATACTATAGGAAATCCTCCGTAATCAGTTGGCTGCTGCCTATGTGCGGCATCGTCCCTCCTTGACAGTCTGACCGGGGGGGTTTCCCCAGCGTCACGTACTCTGCCGCGGCTGCTGAGGGAAGGGGGGGGGGTAGGAGCAGTACCAGCTCCATCAGTAGTAACTAAGTCTGGAGTCACTGATGAGCAGCTTCCTTCACCCGCCTAGTGAGGAGGGCAGTCGCCAGCAGCAGCAGCAGCAGGACCTGGACCCGTCCCTGAAACAACAGGTTTGTGGCCTACTTGGACAGCACTCTGCCCCCCTCAGTTAGAAGATCCGCTGGGGCTACTGGGGCAGCCAAACTGGATTTTGTGGCCGCAACTTGCCGAGTTTGCAATGGAAGGGAAACTGTCCTGCCGGCCAGTAGTGTGGCATCAGAGCGGGTGTTCAGTGCGGCGGGGGCCATCGTTACCCCAAGGAAACCCCCTTTCCACGGGAAATGTGGAACGACTGACCTTTGTCAAGATGAATCAGGCGTGGATCGGCCAGATTTCCACACACCAATTCCTTAGGCGTCATCTGGGTTCAAACTACCTGCCTCAGCCACTTTCTGATGCCGCCACCCGCCTGATGCCACACAATCTGCTGCCAGTTTCTCCATCTGCCCACCACCATCTTTACCAGGGACTGGGAAATTTCCACCCACCTCCACACTCTGTCATTGTGCCACTCTATGAGCTCATGCTGCTGCTGTTGCTGATGCCGTGACATCCACACTGTCATTGTGCCACTGTCTGACCTCATGCTGCTGCTGTGGCTGCTGCCATTTCCTCCACACTGTGTCATTTTGCCACTGCCTGACCTCATGCTGCTGCCGCCGTGACCTCCGCTCTCAGCATTGTGCCCTTGTGGCTTCCTCCTGTTTTGCCACCTCCAGAATGTCATTGTGCCACTGCCTGGCTGTCGTGACCTCCACACTGTGTGATTGTGCCACTCTGTGGCCTAATACTGTTTTGCCGCCTCCAGAATGTCATTGTTTCCACTGCCCGATCTCATGCTTCTGCTGTCGTGACCTCCCACTGTGTGATTGTGCCACTCTGTGGCCTAATACTGTTTTGCCGCCTCCAGAATGTCATTGTTGCCACTGCCTGATCTCATGCTGCTGCTGTCGTGACCTCCACACTGTATCATTGTGCCACTCTGTGGCCCAATACTGTTTAGCCGCCCCCAGAATGTCCTTGTGCCCGTGCCTGCTCTCATCCTGCTGCCGCCGTGACCTCCACACTGTGTGATTGTGCACTCTGTGGCCTAATATACTGTTTTTGCCGCCTCCAGAATGTCATTGTGCCACTGCCTGATCTCATAACCCGCCCGCGCGTGACCTCCACACTGTGTGATTGTGCCACTCTGTGGCCTAATACATGTTTTTGCCGCCTCCAGAATGTCATTGTGCCACTGCCTGATCTCATGCTGCTGCTGTCGTGACCTCCACACTGTATCATTGTGCCACTCTGTGGCCTAATACTGTTTTGCCGCCTCCAGAATGTCATTGTGCCACTTTCCTGAATCTCATGCTGCTGCTTTCGTGACCTCCCCACTGATCATTGTGCCACTCTGTGGCCTAATACTGTTTTGGCCGCCCCTAGAATGTCATTGTGCCACTGCCTGATCTCATGCTGCTGCTGTCGTGACCTCCACACTGTGTGATTGTGCCATTCTGTGGCTTCCTCCTGTTTTGCCACCTCCAGAATGTCATTGTGCCACTGCCTGACCTCATACTTCCTGCCGCCGTGACCTCCGCTCTCAGTCATTGTTTCCACTCTGTGGCTTCCCCGTGTTTTGCCACCTCCAGAATGTCATTGTGCCACTTGCCTGACCCCATGCTGCTGTGGCTGCCGCCGTCACCTCCACACTCTGTCACTAATGTTGCCACCTGAGCTCTCAAACTTGTTTTTTTCCAGCTTTCGCGGCATGACTTTATCAGGCTACATTCCCGCTTGAGTTTTTTTGGTCAGTTTTGCCCTCTTAAGTGCCCAGGGGGAAATTTTTTAGTGAAGCGATTTTTAAGAGCGGCGGCAGTCATCTGTGTGTCATACTAAAAAAACAACATTGTATGAAGACCAAACCAAGCTCCCTCTGCAAATTTTTAAACATGGCACAACTTCTACGCACCCTGCAGGCTCTGTGCAGCCCGGAAATAGCCTGCTTTTTAACGCGATTCGTGCCGAAGTAATTCGGAACGAAACGAATTTTGTCGGAAAATTCGGCGAAGTGACCGAATCTAATTTTTGAGAAATTCGCCCATCTCTAATAATAACCCATACTACAAAATTATCATGTTATTTATCTTACATGGTAGACACTGTAAAAAATAAATAAAAAAATTCCAAAACTGCATTTTCTGCTAATTTTATCCCCCCCCCTACAAAAAAATAATAAAAAGTTAAAAAAGTCTTATGCACCCCAAAATGGTATCAATAAAAACTAAAAGTCCTCCTGCAAAAAAGCCATCATGCACATATGTGAACAGAAAAATAAAAATGTTATAGGTCTTGGAATGGAGACACATAAACAAAGATTTTTAATTAAAAAGTATTTTTGTTGTGCAAAGCTGATTTAAAAAAAAACTATATAATTATGGTATTACCATACTCCTACTGACCCATAGAATAAAATTATCACACGTATGTTTACCATGTGGTGAATGGTGTAAATTTAAAATGCAAGAAAACCATGGCAGAGTTACAGTTTTTTTCCAGTCCTCCCTCAAAGTGTAATTAAAAGTTAATCAATAAGTTATATGTACCACAAAAATGTGCTTTGAATAAAAATAAAACCCAACTCAAGAAAAACGAACCCTCATATGGCTATTTCAACAGAAAAATAAAACACTTACGGCTCTTGTAAAGCGATGATGAACAAAATGAAAAAAAAGCCCTTGGTCCTTGAAACGTAAAATATTTTAGTATACAGTTAAAACCAGACGTGGACATACTGTTACAGGTTTCCCCGCACCTCTGATCTGCACTTACCGTCCCGGCGCGCTCCTGCTGCTGGCTGTGTGTGTGCTTGCCCTCTAGGGTGCGCGGTACTGCAGCTAAATTTAAAGGGACAGCGCGCCGGTGATTGGTTGCACCGGCCGCTGACCCTATTTAAGTCCTGCCCCTTCTGTGTAACCCTGCCGAATCGATAGTGCCCTGTGCCTTGAGAGGAAGCGTTCCCGAGTATCTTGTTTGTCTACTGTGTACCGTACCTTCTGCCTCCATCCCTTGACCACGAACCATTGCCACTTGTCCTGACCTTCTGCCTGTCCCCGACTACGAGCCTGCTTCACGATTCTGTACCACGCACACCTCGAATGTCACCGCAAGCAAGTCACGTCAGGGGTAGTAAAATTATAGCAATTTGCCGCAGCAAGTCCATCCCACTTTGCGGTGGGCTCTGGTGAAAACCGGATCTACTTAGATTCCGCTCCCTGGCGTGGCTTACACCATCGCTTGTGGTGGTGCACAGGATCCACTTCCACTGACCATTACAGTTTGATTCGGCCATGGATCCCACCAAGGTGCCTCTTCCAAGAGTCTCCAACATCACCACCATCGTGGCCCAGCAATCGAAGCAGATTGCGCAGCAAGCGCAGCAGCTTAACCAGCTGTCTACTATGATACAGCAGCTCCTGGCCACTCAGCAGTAGTCGGTTGCGGTGGCTCCTCCTGTGGCAACCGTTCCGGAGATGTCCGCTGGCCCTAAACTTCGGTTGTCCATGCCGTCGAAGTTTGATGGGGACCCAAAGGCCTGCAGGGGCTTCATCACTCAGTGCTCCCTCCACGTGGAACATGGCTGGTCAGTTCCTGTCGGAAAGGTTCAAGGTGGCCTTCGTGGTCAGTCTCCTCTCCGGAAAAGCCCTAGTCTGGGCGACTCCACTCTGGGACCGAGGCGATCCGGTCACAGCTGATCTGGCGACATTCCTGCAGGAGTTCCGCAGTGTCTTCGAAGAGCCTGCCCGCGCTCCATTTGCTGAGACCGCCTTACTGAACCTGCAGCAAGGGAACTCCTCTGTAGGTGACTACTCTGTGCAATTCCACACACTAGCTTCAGAGTTGGCTTGGAACGATGCTGCATTGTGCGCCACGTTCAAGAAGGGCCTCTCCAGCCAGAGTAAGGATGCCCTCTCTACCCGGGACTCTCCGTCTTCATTAAGCGAGCTCATCCATCTGGCGTCCCGGATTGACATCCGTCTCTCGGAGAGACGGGAGGAGCTCCGTCAAGAGCGTGTACCAGTCCAAACACGTCGTCTACCCCGGCGTGCTCCGGTGTTTTTTCGGCCTCCACTGCCTCCTTCACAGCCTGCCATGGAGGAGGCCATGCAAGTGGACAGAGCAACCTGACTCCGCAAGAACTTACAAGACGACGTGAGGAGAACTTGTGCCTCTACTGCGGCAGCCCTGAACATTTCCACAGGGGTTGTCCACTCCTTCCACAATGTCTGGGAAATGCACGCACCTAGGCTTCGTGGGAGAGGCATCCCTAGGTGTGAGCAATCCCTCTCCATGGCTCATGCTCCCGGTTCTTATCACAACTAATTCCGGAATCTCGTTCCAAGTGGCTGCCTTCCTGGACTCTGGATCTGCTGCGAACTTCATACATGCTTCTTTGGTGGCCAAGTATAGTCTCTCGGTGGTCCGATTAGACCAACCCGTGGTCATCTCGTCCGTCAGTGATGAGCTATTGAGTGACTCCATCCTCTTCTGGACCGAACCAGTGGTCCTTCAAGTAGGAGCTTTGCACAGGGAGAGAATCGCATTCTTCGTGCTACCCCGTTCTTCCTCGGCTGTTCTCCTGGGGCTTCCTTAGCTGCAGCGTCACACCCTATGCTCGACTGGAAGACGGGTGAAGTTTTGCGTTGGGGTCGGGGCTACCAGTCTCGCTGCCTATCAGCACCTCGCCGGGTGCTTCCCAGTCCTCCACAGTCATCTCTCAAGCTGCTATCTGGCCTGCAGCAACCGTATCAAGATTTTCAGGATGTCTTCTCTGATAAGCAAGCAGAGACACTTCCTCCTCATCGTTCTTACGATTGCACAATAGACCTACTGCCCGGGACTAGTCCACCCCGGGGTAGGGTCTACCCGCTCTCCGTACCCAAGACTCAGGCGATGTCGGCCTACATTGAGGAAAATTTACAAAAAGGCTTCATCCGCAAGTCTACTTATCCAGCTGGGGCCGGTTTCTTCTTTGTTCAGAAAAAGGATGGGTCCCTGCGACCGTGCATCAACAAGATCACCATCAAAAACCACTATCCTATACCGTTGATAACAGAACTCTTTGATCGTCTCCGGGGAGCTAAAGTGTTTACAAAGTTGGATTTGCGGGGGGCTTATAATCTCGTATGGATCCGGGAGGGTGACGAGTGGAAGACGGCCTTTAATACTCGGGATGGGCACTTCGAGAATCTTGTGATGCCCTTCGGCTTGTGCAACGCTCCAGCAGTCTTTCAGGAATTCGTCAATGACAGACAATTTTCCGATACCTCCTGTATGTCTGCGTAGTTGTCTACCTGGATGACATCTTGATTTTTTCACCTGATCTGGAGGCCCACCAGTCGCACGTGCGCCAGGTCCTGAAACGCCTGCGCGAGAACCACCTCTATGCCAAACTGGGAAAGTGCCTGTTCCACCAGACCAGCCTCCCGTTCCTCGGATAGATAATCTCGGACAAGGGCCTGCAGATGGACCCCACTAAACTCTCCGCCATTCTACAGTGGCCACAAACCGTCGGCCTCTGGGCCATACAACGCTTCTTGGGCTTTGCCTGCAGAGAGGAACTATACCGTCGGCCGCCCCTAGGAACGGCCCTGACAAGATGATTGGTCCGGTCTTTTACCATGGGCGGAATTTTCGTACAACTCTCTGGAATCTGATTCCACCTGGGCATCCCCCTTCTTTGTCGTCTTTGGTCAGCATCCCCGGCCCCCCTTCCCCTGCCCTCTGCTCCTCTGATGTTCCTACTTTGGACAATATGGTCCGCAACCTTTCTGCCATTTGAAAGGAGACGCGTCAATCTCTGCTTCAGGCTTCTGCTCGCATGAAGGTTCAAGCAGACAAAAAGAGAAGACCCCTCCATCCTTTGTTCCTGGCGATAGAGTATGGCTGTCTGCCAGGTATGTCTGTTTAAAAATCCCTAGCTACAAGCGTGGACCCCGTTTTTTAGGTCCCTTTAAAGTCCTGAGGCACATCAATCCTGTGGCCTACAAACTCAGGCTCCCTCCTACTATGCGCATCCAAAACTCTTTCCACGTCTCCCTAATGAAACCGGTCATCCTCAACCGGTCTCTCGGTCAATGGTTCCCCCGTATCCCGTAACTGACTCCACCAATGTTTTTGCCGTCAAGGAAATTTTGGCCATGAAGACGGTTAGGGGGAGACGATTTTTTCTTGGTCGACTGAAAGGAGTTTTGGCCAGAGGAAAGATCGTGGGAGCCGGAGGATAACATTCTGGAACGGGGTTTCTTGTCTAGGTTCTTGCAGTGTCAGGAAGAGGGGGAGGCCTAAGGTGGTGTACTGTTACCGGTGTCCACACGGCCCCCGTATTGGGTCGCGGACACACCCGCACCTCCGCCGCGCCCGCAGCTGCGAGAGGCGCCGCGGGCACACCCGCAACTCTGATCTGCACTTACCTGCCGCGCTCCTGTTCCCGTCCCGGCGCACGCTCCTGCTGCTGGCTGGGTGTGCGCTCGCCCTCTAGGGCATGCGCGCGGTACTGCAGCTAAATTTAAAGGGACAGCAGTGCGCCGGTGGTTGGTTGCACCGGTCGCTGACCCTAATTAAGTCCTGCCCCTACTTTGTTACCCTGCCGAATCGATAGTGCCCTGTGCCTTGAGAGGAAGCGTTCCCGAGTATCTTGTTTGTCTACTGTGTACCATACCTTCTGCCTCCGTCCCTTGATCACGAACCATTGCCGCCTGTCCTGACCTTCTGCCTGTCCCCGACTACGAGCCTGCTTCACGATTCTGTACCACACAACACCTCGGCTGCCACCGCAGCAAGTCACGTCAGGGGTAGCCACCTGCTAGCAATCCGCCGCAGCAAGTCCATCCCGCTTTGCGGCGGGCTCTGGTGAAAACCGGACCTACTTAGATTCCGCTCCCTGGCATGGCTTTCACCATATCTTGTGGTTGTCCAGAGGATCCACTTCCACTGACCGTTACACATACCCTCTATAAAAAGACACATATGCATGTTTTTCTCACTATCTGACATAAACTTAACCTGTTTTAGGTCAATTAGAATTATCAAAATTATTTATATTTGCCAAATGCCAGAACAATGAGAGAGATTGTTTTAAGATATTTTATTACTTTCTGCAAAGTAAAACGTTTACATACACTAGGATTACTTTGAGTTTACTCAGTTTGGGACATCCCATATGATGATGTCATGTCTTTGGAAGCTCCTGATAGGTTTATTGCTAACATGGGAAAGTCTAAAAAAAATCAGCCAAGATGTCAGGAAGAGAATTGTGGACTTGCACAAGTCTGCTTGGAAGAACACCATTCCAACAGTGAAACACAGGGGTGGCAGCATCATGTTGTTGGGCTGTTTTGCTGCAGGACAGACTGCTGAACTTCACAAAATAGATGGCAAAATGAGGAAAGAAGATTATGTGGCAATACCGAAGCAACATCTCAAGACATCAGCCAGGAAGTTAAAGCTTGGGCGGGTATGGGTTTCCCAAATGGACAATGACTAGAGATGGGCGAATTGATTCTAACGAAGTGGAATTAGTTTAGAATTTCAGGAAAACTTCGGAAAGAAGTCGAACTTTGGGGTACTTCGCGTGAACGAAGTGTGCTTTTGATTGATAAAATGGCTGCGAGCACATGGCGTTACATGGGGCAAAGAACTCTGGGAGGAAGAAGGGCATAGCCTACATGACATGTGCAGAGATGAAGCTAATCAGAGACCGGCGGGATTCTGTGACGTCACTGCACTATATAAGTCCGGGCGCGACGCTGGTAGCTCATGCCGCTCTCACTGTACTGAGTAGGGAAGGTGCTGCCACGGCTGCTAATGATATCTCTTACTAAAGAAATCATTTTTATACAGCACTTTGTGGGGGGTGTATCAGCTTGTCTCAGAGACTGCTTCTCTTAACGTTCTATTTCTGATTTTGTGGGGTAATGGATCTGAAGTCCAGTGTGCTTCCAGTGCAGCTGCATATACATTTTAATGCTATCTGCTCACAGCACTTTGAATATCCAAGGGGAATCTAAGCCTTTCCTGTTGTATTCATTTAAAGAAACAGCGTTTTTACAACACAAATACCACTTCATTTTTGGCTGCTCAATTCTGTTGTGCAATTTACATCCAGGGGTTAATTAAGCGTTGTTCTGCTGCTGTGGTGACTAAAAGAAACCGTCTTTTTCACCGCCAAAAAATAAATTTTTCCTGTAGCATAATTCACAACCGAAGGTTAATTACAAGTTTTCCTCTTGTGTGTACCGTAAAATACCCCCCCATTGAACACGCACAAAGCTGGTAGTTTTTGTTGCTCAATTCTTTTGCGCAATTTACATCCAAGGGTTTTTCTGCGTTTACTCAGTAAAAGTAACTTTGTTTTTCACCGCCACAGAAAAATTCTGTAGCATAATTCATATCCGAAGTTAATTAAGCCTGTTTGTGCTTTTATATTCATAAAATACACAGAGTTTTTAAACGGCACATACAAGTCAATTTTTCCTGCCCCTTTGTGGAGCGCAATTTATACCAAGGGTTACCCCCAAGGGTTCTTAGTGGGGTTTATTTGGAGTCAAATACAGGTGTGTAATTTATCATATCAGATATCTTCATAAGCATGCTGTACATTTTAGAACAAACAGTATGTCAGACAGAAGGTGGCAGGCTCTTCACCCCGAGTGGCAGAGGCACAAACATTCCAGGCCCAGGTCCGCAGCACAGCAAGGGGACGTTGCAGCAGGGGGTCACTCGGTCCAGGCCACAACTGCCGCTGTCATCTAGTGGCCGTGTGTTGACCAGCAACCCAAGGGTTTTTTGATATGGTTGACTAGGTCATCCACTTCCTCCCAGATGACACTGACAACCCCAGCCAAGAGTCGGTGGGATCGTTAGACCAACCCTTAGTTGGCATGGCCCGGGAGCGGGTCACGGCCCTCACCTGCCTCAACCCGCCTCTGTCCCACCCGGTTTCCCTCAGCCAGAGATCAACTATGTGGTCTGGGCTCAGCGCCACTATATAGCGAGGATGAACAATTCGAGGAGGGCGGTCAGCAGCTACTTGGCAGCGAAGAAAGGGGGCCAATATCCCCGGCTGATTTCAGGAGGCGGCAAAGGAAAGAAGTGGTGAGTGGCAGGGGAGGTCATGTTGTGAGGGGTCAGCCTCTGCATACCAAGACCGTGATGAGAACAGCAGTGACGATGAAACACAAATAGATGATGAGAAGCCGACCGCACTTGGGACCCGGGGTGAAGCAAGGCTTCATCATCGTCAGGAGAAGAGGCATCAGCATGCGCGTCAGGAAAGGGGCGCAGCCACAAGTGGGTTTGTGGCCGTGAGTCAGCAGGGTAGCAGCAGTGTGGGGTTCGGAAGCCGAGCGGCCACGGGGTAGAAAACCCGCTTCGCAGGTCCAAGAAAGTAGCGGCACAGGGGCTCAGCGAGGCAGCGGCGGTAGTAGTCACTCAGTGTGGAGCGTTGGCGGTAAAATCAGCTACTCAGCGGTGTGGCAGTTCTTTGCTAAGACACCGGAGGAGCCGAATGTGGTTATTTGTAGAACCTGTGGGCAGAATGTGAAGGGTGGCCAGGGAGCTAACGTTGGCACCACGGCCCTGCGTCAACATATGCAGCGTCACCATCCGGTGGACTGGGAGAAACGTAGCTCAGATGTGGTGGTCCATCCTTCCGACGCAGCAACAGCAGCAGCAGCGCCCAGTGGCACGCATGCCATTGCTTCCAGTAAAGGCTCAACCACCTCTGCAGAAGGGATTTTGTTTCTCTTTGACTCATCTCCTGGTCCAGATGCTCCTGCTCCTCGCTACTCATGGCACCAGCAGTCGTTCATCGAGGTGATTGCAAAGAGACAACAATATGCATCCAACCATCCTAAGGTGCAGAAGCTGACCGTGCTCCCTCCCTTTCCAAATGGTGGACTCTGCACCGTTTGGAGAACTAATGGCTTGTGCCGAGCCGAGATGGAGAGTTCCAAGCCGTATTTTATTTTCCAAAAAGGCAGAAACCACACTTCATTAATATGTAGAACAGAAGGGGGGCCAGCCCTTTTGAGGTTATCAGTTTGTTCCAAGGTGCACTGCCGCGGGGACGTCTGGAGCTGTAACTAGGGTCAGGGCCAGTACATGTCCTTTAACGGCCCACTGGTAATGTGTTTCCCGGCCCAGGCACCCAACAATTTGGGACAGGAGACGGCGCTTTCTCCTCCACGTTGTCAAACTGCGGCTCCTGCGCAAATGTCCGCCTCCTCCTCCTCCACCACCACTCACCTCCACAAGTACTGCTCCATCAACCACATGTGTGGGGCACAGCGGGGGTGAAGCAGTTCTACACCTGGCTTGCCTCTGCGAACGAAGTCACACGGGGGAGAACTGCACCGTGTAAAGCAGCAAGAAATTGATGTGTGACTTTCTCCGGCCAACTCAAATCGGAACCATGGTGACAGACAATGGGATAACATGGTGTCCGTGCTGCACCGAGGAGGGATGGAAAAATGCGCCCTCCCATGGCGCATGTGTTCAATCTGGTGTGAAAAGGTTCCTGAAGTCTTCCACCAATCTTCAGAAATTCTGAAATGGCCGGGAAACTGTGCATGCACTTCACCCATTCCACAAAGCCAGGAACACCCTCCTCGAGTTGCAGCAGAAGAACGGCCTCCCCCAACACACTCTGAAATGCGATTTTTCCCATCCTTTGGGAAAATTCCAGCCTGCACATGTTGGACCACTGTATGAACAGAAAAAGGGCCATTAACGATTTTTTGAAGATCCAGGCGGACAGGAGTACTCCTCTGTGTAACTTTGATATCAGCCAGTAGCAGCTCATGCGTGACACCTTCCGTTTGTTGAGGCCATTCGAGGAGGCGACGTTATTTGTAAAGTCGCCAGGACTACGGGTTTGAATAACGTCATTCCACTGCTTCATGTCCGGGAAAACAGATGCTGAAAAATCTGTCTGGGCAGGGGACTGGAGACGTGGCGACTAACATCTCGCAGCCACATGAGTCCGGTGGGGACTGAAATGGAGGAGGAGGACATTGGGCAGAACCCATTGTCTGGTGAAATGAGGGGATTTTCTACCCAGGTGACAAGAGAGGAGGAGCAGGAGCACTGGAGAGGTAGATGGAGATGAGGAAACGAGGCAGATGACCCGCAAGCACCGTGGCAGTATACAGTGGAGATGGGGGGCAGGGAGCCCCTCGGAGTCACTTGTGCAGATGGCCCGCAGCATGCTGATTTGCCTGGCTAGTGACAGCCGAATAGTCAGCATCTGGCAGAGGGTTGACTTCTGGCTCTCCACCCTATTGGACCCTCGCTAGCGGTCCAAAATGCGAACATTTTTCCCAGCTATTGAGAGGGAGGACAAACTCAAATACTATAGGGAAATCCTCCGTAGTCAGTTGGCCGCTGTCTATGTGCGGCATCGTCCCTCCTCTGACAGGTCTGACCGGAGGGTTCTTCAGCGCTCACGTACTACTGCCACGGCTGCTGGGGGAAGGTGGGGGGGTAGGGGCAGTACCAGCTCCATCAGCAGCAACCTAAGTCTGGAGTCACTGATGAGCAGCTTCCTTCACCCGCCTAGTGAGGAGGGCATCGCCAGCAGCAGCAGCAGCAGCAGCAGGACCTGGAGCAACCCGAACCAACAGGTGGGGCCTACTTGGACAGCACTCTGCCACCCCAGTTAGAAGATCCGCTTGACACTGGGCAGCCAAACTGGATGAGTGGCCGCAACTTTGTGAGTTTGCACTGGAGAAGCTGACCTGCCCGGCCAGTAGTGTGGTATCAGAATGGGTGTTCAGTGCTGCGGGGGCCATCGTTTCCCCAAGGGAACCCGCTTGTCCACGGGAAATATGGAACGACTGACCTTTTGTCAAGATTTAAAACAGGCGTGGATCGGCCAGGATTTTCCACACACCAATGCCTTAGGCATCAAAACTACATCAGCCATGACACCTCACCCAAAATGTGAGAAATTAGTCTGGGTTCAAACTACTGCCTCAGCCACTATTCTGATGCCCCCACCCGCCTGATGCCACACATCTGCTGACAAGGGTTTTCTCCATCTGCCACCAACCATCTTTACCATGGACTGGTATTGCCACCCACCTCCACACTCATGCTGCTGCTGCTGTTGCTGTTGCCATGACATCCACACTGTGTCATTGTGCCACTCTCTAACCTCATGCTGTTGCTCCTGCCACCGTCACTTCCACTCTCTGTCATTGTGCCACTCTGTTGCATACTCCAGTTTTTGCCACCTCCAGAATGTCATTGCGCCACTGTCTGACCTCATGGTGCTGCCACCGTCACCTCCACCTTCTGTCATTGTGAGACTCTGTGGCCTACTGTTTTGCCACCTCCAGAATGTCATTGTGCCAAATGTCGAACCCCATGCTGCTGTGGCTGTTGCCGTGACCTACAAACTGTGTCATTGTGCCACTCTGTGGCCTACTCCTGTTTTTGCCTCCTCCAGAATATCATTGTGCCACTGTCTGACCTTATGCTGCTGCTGTGGCTGCTGCCGTAACCTACACACTGTGTCATTGTGCCACTCTGTGGCCTACTCCTGTTATGCCACCTCCAGAATGTCATTGTGCCACTCTCTGACCTCATGCTGCTGTGGCTGCCGCCATCACTTCCACACTCTGTCACTTTATGTTTCCACCTGAGCCTCAGCTTGTTTTTTTCCATCTTTTGCTGCCATGAACTTTATCAGGCAAAATTCCCACTTGAGTTTTTTGGTCAGTTTTGCCCCTTAAGTGCCCAGGGGAATTTTTTAGTGAAGCGATTCTAAGAGCGGCAGCAGTCATGTGTGTGTCATACTAAAATACAACATTGTATGAAGACCAAACCAAGCTCCCTATTTAAACATGGCACAACGTTCTACAGCTCCCTGCAGGCTCTGTGCAGCCTGTAAATAGCTGTTTTTAACGCGATTTGTCCCGAAGTAATTCGGACCGAATTTAATTTTGTCGGGAAATTCGGCGAAGTGACCGAACCAAATTTTTGAGAAATTCGCCCATCTCTAACAATGACCCGAAGCATACTGCCAAGCTGGTTACAAAGTGGCTTAAGCATAACCAAGTCATTGTTTTGGAGTGGCCATCACAAAGCCCTGATCTCAATCCTATTGAAAATGTATGGGCAAAGCTGAAAAGGCAGGTGCAAGCAAGGCGACCTACAAATATGGCTCAGTTACACCAGCTCTGTCAGGAGGAATGGGCCAAAATTTGAGAAGCTTGTGGAAGGAAATCCAAAACGTTTGACCCAAGTCATACAGTTTAAGGGTAATGCTACCAAATACTTATGAAATGTATGTGAACTTTTGACTTTGCAGAAAGTAATAAAAATGCCTTAAAAATTATCTCATTATTCTGGCATTTATAAATAATAAATATAAATAATTTTGGTAATTCTAATTGACCTAAAATGGGTAAGGTTTATTCTGATTTCATGTCAGATAGTGAGAAAAATATGCATATGTGTCTTTTTATTTAGTGTAAGTAAACTTCTGGTTACAACTATATACTATTGAATCAAACTATATATGATATAGATGATAGATAGTTATGTATATACTGTAGTCTGCCACACTAATAACAATAAAAAATAAGAATATGAATAAAGTACTGCACTACTTAATATTCTTATCCAATTAATATTGATAATGTCAGCCTAGCCATTGGCGCATATATAAGTTAAAGGAGTTGTCTGGTTAATATTTTTAGTTGTTTATTAACAGACTGCTGCCCTTTTAAATACAAAAATTCTCACCTGTCCTCTTACCTTGGATCCAGCACTGTGCTATCTTCACTCTCCACCACTGTTTTTTTCAGTCTTCTTTCCAATGGGACGTCACCACTGCAGCCGCTGATATCACATGCCATTGGCCAACATCACCATTCAGAGGTACGTGCTTGGAATGGTGATGCCAGTTAATGGCATCACCATTCAGAGGTACGTGCTTGGAATGGTGATGCCAGTTAATGGCTCACGGAGCCAGTTAGCTGTCCCATTCAAAAATAGACCGGAAAAAGACAGAAAACTGGCAGAGAATGAAGAGGGCACAGTGCTAGATCCAAGATGAGAGGAGTTTTTTCATTTTAAAACGACAACAACTATGAATATTACCAGGACAACCTATTTAATACCTATGGGAAACAAGAGTATTTGCTAGGTCCTGATTTTCATAATCTTTTGCATTTTAGCTCATCTCTGTGAAGACAGAGCTGCAGTCTGTAACTACAGTTTAGCTACTTTGCTTACAACGAGTCTGAGGTGGTCTGAACCCCAATTTCTGTCTCATCATTGGTTCACGCTACTGCTTTCTCTTACTCCCCACTGAAACTTATAGGTTGGCTACTGAGTATAAACTCAAGTCCATTAAAGTGGTTTTACCATGAGGTAAAGTCCCCTATACTGTTCGCTGACCATGTATGAGAATGAGGAAAGCACAGCTTGCAGCCATCTTCTCCATTCACTTGTATGGGAATTACTAAATATAGCCAAATAAAGCCTCTGCAGGAAGCCAGGGGAGAGATTTTTTTTTTTTTTATTAGAGCAAGGGCAGAATAATTATAAAGTACAGATGAATAAAA
Source organism: Phyllomedusa bahiana (assembly GCA_025379985.1). Classification (NCBI taxonomy): domain Eukaryota; kingdom Metazoa; phylum Chordata; class Amphibia; order Anura; family Hylidae; genus Phyllomedusa; species Phyllomedusa bahiana. The sequence continues at coordinate 20,911 of JAODAL010033086.1, read as the reverse complement.
GCACCAAAAGCAGACCAACAAGTAACCGCCCCCAAATGAGCCTATGCAAGCAGGAGCTTGGAGAATCACTTTAACCCCTTAACGACCCTGGGCGTATGAGTACGTCCGAGGGCCGCTAAGGGGCTTTGCAGGGGGATCGCTCCGCGACCCCCTCGCACAGCCGCCGGGTGTTAGCGGCTAATCGCCGCTAACACCCGGCAGTAAAAGCGCCGGCGGGTGGCTCTGCCCACTGGCGCTGTTTAACCCATCAGACACCGCGGCAAAGATGGCCGCGGTGTCTGAATGAACGCTGATCGGTGCCGCGCACCGATCGTTACGGTCATGGGCACCGGCGCAGCTATGCTGCGCCAATCCGACGACCGAGTATGGTGGTGGGGAGCCTAGTGAAGGCTCCCGTCACTTACACTGGCCGGTTTGCCCCACTTCCATCCGCAGACAGGAAGTGGGGAAACCGCCATCTTTGTACACCCTAATGCATTGCCTATGCAATACATTAGGTTGTATTAACAATCGCGCCCCCTAGTGGTCAAGCACCATAGGGGGACTAAATGTTACAGTAAAAAAAAATAAAATAAAGTTTTAAAGTACAAAAAAAAAAGTATTAAAAGTTCAAATCACCACCCCTTTCCCCATTTTACAAATAAAATCATTAAAATAATAAAAAAGTTACACATATTTGTTATCGCCGCGTCCGAAAAAGTCCAATGTATAAAAATATAACATCATTTATCCCGTACGCTGAACACCGTAGAAGAAAAAAAATTCCAAACGCCAAAATTGCGTTTTTTGGTCATTTTACGTCACTCAAAAAATGGAACAAAAATGATCAAAAAAGTCGCAAGCATTCCAAACTGCTAGTGTTAAAAAGTACACTTCAGCCCGCAAAAAATGCCCCCTCACTGACATCTGTAGGTGTTAGTACAAGAAAGTTATTGGTCGCACAAAATGGCACCGTATATTTCAAAAACAGAACATGGTTGGAATTTTTTTACAGTACCAAAACATAACGGAAACCCTACATGTTTGGTATTGCCGGAGGCGTAACAACCTGTAGAATACAAATAATACATTATATTTACCGAAGATTGAACGCCGTAAAAGCAAAACCCCCGCAAACATGGAAAAAATACATTTTTTTTCACAATTTGTCCCACTTGAATTTTTTTTGCGGTTTCCCAGTATATTCTATAGTATAGTGAACAATACCATTAGAAAGTACATCTTGTCCCGCAACATAAAAGCCCTCATGTGCCTATGTAGATGGAAAAATAAAAAAGTTATGGCTCTTGGAAGGCGAGGAGGGGAAAACAAACGTGTCACCCAAAAAAAAAAAACACGGGTCCTTAAGGGGTTAAAGGGACGCTGCCATCAATTATTTTCTTTTCACATATTGGCAAGAAATATGCGACTCTTATGTGTTTTTTTGGGGTGGTTGTTTGTTTTTTTTTAATTTTTGTTATGTTGCCCTACATACATTTCTTTCTCCGACTTCACTTGTGTGAGCTCTGATAGCACAGCAGTGAAATAATTGCTTGATGTCCTTCTTTCTCGTCAGCTCTGGTCTGAGAAGTGTATAAATTATCAGCAATAACCATAAGTGTGAAGAAATCTGTCCTCCCCAGTGCAGCAAAAGATTACCCCATTTTTCTTTCATATTTTTCTGGTGTAGTATCATCTTATCTATTCCTGTGGAGAGTACAATAGAGCAATCATTATTTAATAACCTACTATTTGTAAAGAGACTATATAGAGATAAGCAGCAGCTGAAGGAAAGGGAGATTAGTCTGCCCTGCCATACAAAAGTTCTCTCACACAGCTAGAGAAGGACAAGATTGTATATGTAAGTTTCAATTGCATAAAACTTCCGAAATTTAAAAAAATTTTGCCAAAAATTCTAAAAATAATTAGTTTTCCAGGAATTTGGTTTTAACAAAAATAGTCCCTTCTGACGACAGGGTCTCTTTAAGACTTCTACAAACCCATTAACCAATCAAAAAGTGAGAGATATTACAGCTGCCCACCTTTGTGCCAACATGTGTTAAGTAGTCAGGGATGCTCGAGCATGTGTTAGGTAAGGCTATGTCCGCACAAAAAATCTACAATGTAAGGGGAGACCACATATCACAGCAAAAGTTCTATAGAATTACAATGTATGGATTTAATCTGGCTGTTTGAAAATCTGTAACATCAATGTAGTTTTGTGTATTTCATTGTAGTTTTGCTTTTAGCCATTCATGAAAAAATATGAAATAAATGGAATACTTTTTTGTATGATTTGTGATAATTGGAGCATGGGGCAGATATAGATTGCTTTCACACATGGTTATTGTAATTTTTTTTTCATTAAGACCAGGTTCACATCTGTCCCGCAGGTTTAATCGGAGCATCAGTCTCATATATGGAATTGGGTTTGTTGCATGAAAATAGGGTGCATGATTTTAACGGAAAAAAAAAAATGATAATCACACAAATTATGTTATCTAATATACTTTTCCATCAATTTGCAACTCATAAAATTACTAGTATTTATTTATAGATCAGTAAAAAAAACACAAAAAAAAACCCGTAAACCTTAGGTGACATGTCCCGTTAGGGCTGCACCATGTTTTTGTGCATTTTGCACCAAAAAACTGTTGACGCCTGATTTTCTATATAAATAAACTGTAGTACACCAAAACTAGGCACATTATACGCCAGGCACGACGCAATTGAATGTGCCTAAAGTAGGCGCATCAAATATGATAGCAATGATATGCTATGCGCCTAGATTTGCCGCATCAGTTATACTATGCAAGGTATACCAGACGCCAGATTTTTGACAGGTTCTTTCATTCAGGCGTAGTATACACTCATTTATTGTGCCTTAAAACTAGTGTGGAAGCACCTCTTTTCTGACATGTTGCCCATGATTTTACCCTTTCAGTTCAAAAGTTTCCCATTGCCTAATAGATAGAAGTGTCTTCAATACAAGATGTTGATGAAGATTTCTAGTGGTGTTTCGTTCTTGCTCTATCAATCATTTTCATATTTCCATATATGCCTTTTGACATGGTGTCATGCTCTCTAACTCTGGAAGTCATCAGCATACCCTTAAAGATATTGCGACAGAGCCACTGTCGGCCTATAGAAATTAACATAGGAAAAGTATTCTGTTTTGGGCTATGTTTGCTCTATTTCTCAGAGGTGAATCTTTAATGTGCTGGATACAAAAGTATGGTGGATCAGGTATAGTAAATAACACAAAGTTCAAAAGAGACTAGGTTTGCTCTCTGGACTTCTATAGGTCCATCCTGGCTGGTAATTCCTTTATGATGACAGTCTTTCTTTGGAGATTTCTCACTGGCCTTGTGCTTTCCAGTTGGACATACGGTACTCTTACTGATTCAGTGACTTAAATATTCCTTGTATTCGTTGTGTGACTTGTACTTTTGAACAATGTTGTCACCAGGTTCTTTGAATTGTGGTTTTGTCTTTTTTTATTTATATATATTTTATTTACTTGCTGTTAGGGTGAGTTCACATGATGGGATTTCACACTATCTGAGTTGTTTCCTGGTTGAAAATTTTGCACTTGCAAATGCAGAGTTTGAGCAAGAAAACAACGCAGAGCAAAATCAATAAAATCTGAACAACGGCACTGATTTTACATAGGGTTGAATGTGAATGAGTTTACTGTCGGATTGGACACCGATTCTGAGGCAGATTTAGTGCTGGATCTGCCCTCACAACCAGCGTGCAAAATTCAACATGTGAACATACACTATGTTCAAACGACTGATGTTGATGCTTATTTTGGGGTAGATTAGGCAACAAGAAAAACACAAAAGTAGGATGACTCCCACTGATTACGGCACTGATTTTACTCAAATATTTTCGGCGAGTACTGTCAGAGCCTAAAAACAATTGACATGTCAATTCTTTGAGCCGTTTTACTTGTCAACAATACAAAAGTGTAGGAGGCAGAAATCTGACTTGGGCAGTCCTTGTTTCCTCGTTGAAATTCTAAGTTTGCAAGTGCAGAATTTTGAATGAGGAAATGGTGCTTTGTTGCTGCGGACTTTCAGCACCGAAAAGATGCTGTGTTAACTTATTCTTACACTTTCTTTATACATGAGGTCGGTTATGGCATTGATGCTACTTGATTTTGCAAATGATAATTCTACATCTATTTATTTATGTTGCTTTTTTAAAACAGAACTGCTTTTTTGGTATGATACAGGTCTGTCATGGCAGTAGAATAAATAGTTACACATTTGATAGTAAAGGCTGCTATGTATATAGATCACTTCCTGTTGATCAGTTGAATAAAAAGACTAATTTAATTTACTATAATCCAATACTGTCAAAATAATTATATGAAGTATACCAAGGGCAGGGTGAGTGCTTTATTTATAGGCACGGACTCAACAGCAAAGTCCATGGAAATTACTGGTGTTAGTAATTATCTCTTTATAATATACTATACAGTACATTACAATTTTGCAAAAATCTGACTCTAAGAGTTATCTAGTTTTTAAAAAAGCAGTTTTCATATACAGTACATTATTAAGATCGTCATCTTTTTGCCAATCTGAAAAGGCATTATAAAGAGCATTTCTTGTTGAAGGACTAGTCCTATCCTGCATTACAAAGACAATCTACTGTATTGATATGAATAGGAAATGTATAGGGGTTTTATTTCCGCTGTGATGGTACTATGTTGTAGAAATTGCCCAAAGGAGAGAACCCTTTAAACTCTTACTGTCAATGCATGTGATGAGATTGCAGGGTGCCAATTGGTTACCTTGGCAACTGGAAGCCTAATAAAGGTTTCCATAGCTGTCATGTTAACACTTGTATTTATATAATGTAGAAGGGTTTGCAAGTATTTGAGCCTCTAGGTGGACTGTCACGTACATACTTCCCAACATGTGACGTGGGGGCTTCTGTAAAGGAGTTGATTTATTTCCATTATTATCTATCTGAAAGTGGAACTAATAAAAAGTACACTTCAGTCTTCAAAAAATGTACCTTCACTCAGGTCCATAGGTGAAACTACAAAAAAGTTATTGGTCGCAATAAATGGTGCTGCACCACAAATTTCCAAAATAGAAAATGTTTTGATTTTTTTATGGTAATATAACACAACGGAAACCCTATTATTTGGTATTTCTGGAATCCTATCAACTTGCTGAATACAGATACCGCTTAATTTATTCCAAAGAGTGAACACCATAAAAACAAAACCCCCGCAAACATGGCACAAGTAAAACAAGAAATAACTAATGTGCTGGCCCAAAAAAATGTAGTGTCCTTATGGGGGTTAAAAAACAGGAAGGGAAAACAAGAGCCACAAAAAGGCTGCATCAGAAAGGGGTTGATCCAAATGGTAAACTTTGGGGAAAAAAAACCTATTCAGCCGCACAAAAGACAGAACAGCATGGTATCAATTAAAACATTGACATCCTACAAATGCTTAGACAGCTCCATTGACAAAACATAAACTTATGGCTCTGAAAATATTGTGACACAGAAACTTGATTTTTCAAAGTGGTGATTTACAGTATGAAGAGGAGCTTGTAAAAAGAGATGTGGGCTGAACAAAGGGGGGTGTGGTGTGTAGTCAGGGCCTGAGTTATATGAAGTGCAAGCTAGGCTTTGCACTGTGACTCAAGCCTTCTGACATCCTGACCTTTGTCTTGTTCCTGAATCCTGCCTTCTTGCCATCCATTATCCAGTTTCTTGTCTGCAGTTCCTCTTATGTTTCTCCTAGTCCAAGCCTGCAGTTCCTCTAGTGTTTCTCTTGGTTCAAGTCTGCAGTTCCTCTGGTGTTCCTCCTCGTCCGAACCTGCAGTTCCTCTGGTGTTCCTCCTCTCCAAGCCTGCAGTTCCTCTGGTGTTTCTGCTGGTCACAATCAGCAGGTCCTCTAGTGTTCCTCCTGGTCCCAGACTGCACTTCCTCTCGAGTTCCCACTGGTCCAAGCCTGCACTTCCTCTGGTGTTTCTCCTGCTCACAATCTGCAGTTCCTCTGGTGTTTCTCCTGGTCACAGTCTGCAGTTCCTCCTGATCCAAGTCTGCAGTTCCTCTTATGTTCCTCTTGGGCCAAGCCTGTGGTTCCCCATTTGTTTCTTCTTGGTCTGTACCCGTTTGTTTGGACTTTGATCCCTCACATCCCTAGCCATGACTGGCAGGTATCTATTATCCCTAGTCCCCAAGGATCCACTCCCTATGTTATGTTTTTCAGGGACTGTATACATTTTAGGAGGTCTCTTTACTATCTTGCAATAAAGCCCATTTGAAATATGTTACAGAATATCCTCCACCAGTGTCCGGGGGCTGTTCCTGGGCACTCAACTCCGAATAACCAGGTACTGTATCATCTCAGTAACTAGTGGCGAGTTGTGCAATTTACTGTTTGCCTTACAGAGAGTAATGGATGAAAATGTATGCTATTTTCGTTCCTTTTTACATTTTTAAAAAAATGTCTTAAATATTTCTTTAAGCCTTTTAAGTCTTATGCTAAGCTAACCTTTTTTTTTTTAGTAACTTTTAATGCACATGTTACTTTCCACAACTTTACTCTTTAGCTGCTTTCTTGTAAAGGACTTAATGAAATCATGGCAACTAGATGGAAACAAAATTCCTTTCAAGATCATCTTGACAAACTTTCACAGAAATTCAAGCTCCGTGCCCTCATCTAATATATCACTGAACAGTTCTGCTACAGAAGCCTGCCTCATGCAAATTCTCAGCAAAAAAGTTATTCCAGAAATCACTTAACACCGCATACATTTTTCTCTTTACGTTTGTTTTTTCCCTCCCCTCCCTTCTATAGTCATTACTTTTTTTATTTTTCTACATAGCCACATTGGAGGTTATTTTTTGCAGGACAAGCTGTACTTTTTAAGGGCGTCTTTGACTCTACCATAGAATATACTCGAAATCCCCCGGAAATAGTGTTTTACATGTACTTGTATCTCCTCAACTACTCAAAGATTGTACACTGTTCTGCAATATATATATTTATTTTCTTATATATATATATATATATATATATATATATATATATATATATATATAATATTATATAATGTAAGGACAAGGTGGTTGATGGAAGGTATGTATCACCGAGGTGGCTGGCCTCGGTGATATAAAAAACCCTTTAGTTGTTGTCAGTGATGTTATGTTGCTGACCATTTGTTATTATGGTAGTTCGGGTCGGGTTTTTTATGGAGCGGCCGGAGAGTTGGGTGGGAAGGTCGCTCCATACTCCAGCCCAGGCCTTACCAGGCATATATAAGGCAGCTGACACAGCTCAGGGAGGAACAGTCTGAGCAAAGCTGGAGGCTTCCTGTGAGCTGTGGAAACATCAAGCTGCCAAGCTGCCAAGGTGTTGCTGTGGAATTTGTGCCACTGACCTGGTGAAGCTGTTCCCTTATGTACAAATTTCTGTTGTTCCTGAGGAAAGGACTGTGTCTGAATTGGTTTTGTCACAAGCTAAAGTAAGCGTGATTTTGCTTTGTTGTTATTTGGCATCCAGGAGACAATAAACTTTCGTTCATGTTTGCACCTTACCACCTGTGTCTGCACGTACCGTGACTGCCACTGAGTTAACACCCCCACAATATATATATATATATATATATATATATATATATATATATATATATATATATATATATATATATAGTGGAGAAAATTGTTTTTTGTTACACTAGCGATTTTGCAAGTTTTCCCACCTACAAAAAAAATGGAGAGGGCAATTTTTATCGTAAGTGCACTTCAACTGAGAAATAGAGTCCAAACAAAATCCAGAAAATCACATTGTATTGTTTTTAAATAACTTTCATTTTACTGCATTAAATAAGTATTTGATCACCCACCAACCGGCAAGAATTCTGTCTCTAACAGACTTGTTAATTTTTCTTTACGAGGCCCTTCTACTCGGCACTCATTACCTGTTTTAATTTCAACTGTTTAGACTTGTTACATGTATAAAAGACACCTGTCCACACATTCAATCAATCACGCTCCAACTTTTCCACCATGGACAAGACCAACAAGCTGTCTAAGTACACCAGGTACAAAATTATAGACCGGCACAAGGCTGGGATGGGCTACCGAACAAGAGCCAAGCAGATTGTTGAGAAGGCAACAACTGTTGAGTCAATTATTAGAATATGTTAGTAACACAAGATGGCTGCAACTTTCATCGGTCTGTGGCTCTATGCAAGATCTCACCTTGTGGGTTAAGGGTGATTCTAAGAAAGGTCTGGAATCAGCCCACAACTACATCGGAGGACCCGGTCAATGACCTAAATAGAGCTGGGACCACAGTCTCAAAGATTACCATTAGTAACACACCACATCATCATGAATTAAAATGCTGCAGAGTACACAAGGTCCCCCTGCTCACACCAGCACATGTCCAGGCCCATTTGAAGTTCTCCAATGACCATTCGGATGATCCAGAGAAGGCATGGAAAATGAGACCAAAATTAAAATTTTTGGTATCAAATCCACTTGCCTTGTTTGGAGGAAGAAGAGGGATGAGTACAACGCTAAGAACACCGTCCCAGCCGCTAAGCATGGGAGTGAAAACATCATACTCTGGGGGTGCTTTTTTGCACAGGGGACAGGCCAACTTCACCAAATTGAAGGAAGGATAGACGGGGCCATGTATCGCAAGATTTTGGCCAACAATCTCTTTCCCTCAATAAGAACATTAAAGATGGGTAGTGACTGGATCTTCTAGCAAGACAATGACACGAAACACACAGCCAGGGCAACTAAGGAGTGGCTTCGTAAGAAGCATTTGAAGGTCCTGGAATGACCTAGCCAGTCTCCAGACCTGAACCCAATCGAAAATGTTTGGAGGGAGCTGAAACTCAATGTAGCCCAGTGACAGCCCCGAACCCTGAAAGATCTGTAGAAGATCTGTATGGAAGAGTGGACTAAAATCCCTGCTGCAGCGTGTACCAACTTGATCAAGAACTGCAGGAAACGTGTGATCTCTGCAATTGCAAACAAAGCTTACTGCACCATATATTAAGTTCTGTTTTTTGATTGTATCAAATACTTATTTCTTGGAATAAAATACAAATTAATTATTTAATGATTTTGTTGATATTTTTTCCTTAGATTCTCACTCAGCTAAATTGTTTCTATGATAAAAATTACAGACCTCCCCATTCTTTGTAGGTGGGAAAACTTGCAAAATCACATACCCCGACAGAATTTTTGCTTTCTTGGCCTTTTTTCAGAGAATGTGAATGATAACACTCCTGGTTAGTTAGGCCATTTATTGTCAAACTACTGTGTTTTCTCTTTTTAAATCATAATTACAACCGAAAACATCTAAATGACCCTGATCAAAAGTTCACATACCACAGTTCTTAATACTGTGTATTGCCCCCTCTAACATCAATGACAACTTGAAGTCTTTTAAGGTAGTTGTGGATGAGGCTCTTTCTTTTCTCAGATGGTAAAGCTGTACATTCTTCTTGGCAAAAAGCTTACAGTTCCTGTAAATTCCTGGGCTGTCTTACATGAACTGTGCGCTTGAGATCTCCCCAGAGTGGCTCAATGATATTGATTTCAGGAGACTCAGATTGACAATCCAGAAGCTTCACTTATTTATCCTGAAGCCAATGATAGGTCAACTTGTTCTTGGTTTTGGATCGTTGTCATGTTGGAATGTCCAAAAACATCCGATGCGCAACTTCTGAGCTGATGAGTGCAAATTTGCCTCCAGTATTTGCTGATAACATGCTGCATTCATCTTTCCTTCAACTATGACGAAGTTTCCTGTGCCTTCGTAGCTCACACATCCCCAAAACATTGGCGATCCACCTCCGTGCTTTACAGTAGGAATGGTGTTCCTTTCATCATAGGCATTGTTGACACCTCTCCAAATGTAACGTTTATGGTTGTGGACAAAAAATTCTATTTTGGTCTCAGCACTCCAAATTACCTTGTTCCAGAAGTTTTGAGGCTTTTCCCTGTGCTGTTTGCCGTATTTTAGGTGAGATACTTTGTGGCATTTGCGCAGTAATGACTTTCTTCTGGCGACTCGACCATGCAGCCCATTTTTCTTGCCTCCTTATTGTGCATCTTGAAACAGCCACACCGCTAGTTTTCAAAGAGTCCTGAATTTCAAGCTGATGTTAATTGTGGGGTTTTCACAGTTTGAACACTGCTGACTGAAATCAGTGAACATCAGTGGGTAAATGAAAGATGCAAGACTCTGCCTAGATCCCAGAAACTCACTCAGCTTTTATGCACACACACTGATTACAAGCAAACAGATTACAGGTGAGGGTGTTACCTTTAGCAGCCATTCAAACCAATTTGTGTCAACTTCTGTGCATGTTATCCAGGCAAAATCACCAGGGTATGTGAGCTTTTGATCAGGGTCATTTGGATGTTTTTGGTTGACATTATGATTTAAAATGAGAAAACACAGTAGTTTGACAATAAATGGCTTCACCCAACCACTAACCATGAGTGAAAAAAAGTTTTTAGGTGTTATCATTCATATTCTCTGAAAAAAGGCCAAGAAAGCAAAAATACTGCCTAGGTATGTAAAGTTTTGAGCACAACTGTATATATATATTTATTTCAGGCAGGTTTACAAAGATTGCCCTCCTACTGTATCCTGCCTACAGAGGCCATCATTAGGGCTCCACATGTCATAACCACTTATCATACGGGTTGGGGGGTTAATCATGCAAATGAACAGTTTGCAGATCGCCACGGCATCTTAAAGGTTAAAAACCTTGGATCAGAGCTGCAGGTCCCAGTGTCATAATGAGCAGTTAGCTGACACATATGAAACAGGCTCAGAGAGTGAGCCTGCTCCATGTTCCCTTACCAGCATTACTACGTACCAATACATCAAATGTCAGTAATCATGTCAACAAAATACTGGTATTCGTCATAAGATACCAATTTTGTTGCACCTTTATTAAGAACTTAGCATCGTGTCATTGATCTGCTCCTGGTCATGTGTGAATAAATTAATAACAGATTGTTACCATTCCCCTTGTCAATAGGGTGTGTCCTTATACAGTATGACAATGTTAGTACTGATTAAACAGAGTCAGATCATGTACGGGAACATGGAGTTGACAAGGGAATGGTAACCGTTGTCGATCCACTCATACATTTCCAGGAAGAATAACAAAGGAATGGCATAATGCTAAGTTAGAAGAAAAGATGCTCTAGAAATATTAATCTATGGCAACAGCAAAGTGTCTTTTTTGGAATGGATTTTAGAGTGAAAGTTTTCTTCAATGAAGTTTTGTTGGCAAATACCACACATAACCTGTGGACAGGTATAGCACTGTTTTCAAAAGAAAGAAGCTATGTTTTCTTACCCTGAAAAAACTTTTAGAGGGCATTATGATATAGAAACAAGTTTACTATACTATCAATCTAAGTGGTCTTAAAAAAAATACTGTACTTTGGTCTATAAAAGCTATCAAAGATAGGGTTTTGCCACAAAGTGACTTCCTTACCTGTTATCTGCTCAGTACAGAAGATGAATCATGCCGTGTCATGAACTGCTGCAGGTGGGAGAGAGAGGGGGCCCAAGCAGAGCAAGTAAGCAAGGGGCGTCTGCAAATGCTTACTAAGATAATTACATTGCAACTAGTGGATTCTCTATACAGCAGAAAGCCTCATACACTGCACATTTCTCCCCAGCCCCTTGCAAGCTCCTTTATGTTCCCTGTCATCAGATAAGAAGTGCAAACACGCAAGCGCAGTCAGATCAGCTCCTGGTCGTGTCTAATGGAAACTTTTAAGTAACTAAGGGCATGTAAAGAAAGCTGTAGCTCTCACAGGCTTGACTTTTATTAATCACATATATTTAGAAAAGTGATTAAATACCCATTTTGGAGGATCCCATGTCAACATTACATCATGGCAAAACCCCTTTAATGGGATACTTCAGCTTATAGAAACTAAAGATAATTGAAAAATCTTTCTAAGAGACTCTCACTGCAAAATCACAAAACCCTACTAAACATAAAGTTCATTACCACTTTTCTTTAAAACATGATATTTGTTACACCTTATTTGCATACCATAAAATATTTAGTACAAAGGAACATCTGATAACATCCTGTTTTTGGAAAACAGAGGCAACAAAAAGAGTAAGGGAATATGAAAATATCATGAAAATATCACAAAAACCACCAATGTCATGCAATTGCAACATAAGCAGGACAAACACCATACCAGCATTCATAAAGAGATGCACATAAATAGATGTAAAGGGTATCACAAAAAGTTGTAAACTCGCTGTCCTAGAGTTCAACAAATCCTTCTCAATCCAAGCTGCACATGTGCTGAAACAGAGTAGGACATAAGATGTTCCATACTCTTTCTGTGCTGCCCCACCTAACTGGGACCCATCTATTACATGTGTATTCATGTTATGTCTATTATATGCAATGTTTGATATGTTATGCTGCCACCCTGTGGCCATTATTTGCATGGTTCTTTGTATGGTTATGTTGGATGATGATGTAACTCCCATACTTCTTTGCTTCATGTTCCTGTTCCTGTTCTGCCTAATTGTATCTGTGTCTCCATCTTGTTCAGACATGTTTGCACAGAGCTGAGAGGAGAATTCGTTTTGATGGCGTTTATTTGTCCTGTGTGTTCACACAAGGTGCAGTCAATAAGCTACCCTGAAGACCACGCATCACATCCTTCTTACTAGATCTCCACATGCTTTGGAAGGGAATTTAAATAGTGAGTTCACTGTCTACCATTCGCTTGTATAGAGACCTCTCACGCCTATCAGGGACTTCTCTAACGTACATCGGTGGCAGAATACTATACCTTTATTTACCTAAAAGTAGAGTTAACCCAAAACAGGGATGGTAAACTTATCCATGGTTTTCCATATTGCAATATCCTGCTACTTAGAATCCTGTCAAACAATGTCATCATCCTGCTACATAATTTCCCAACACATTTCCACATTTTCATAATATGTTAAATTCAGGTTCATATGGAGACCTTAGCAAATATAGGACAAGAAAAACAAAGCTCATTAGATAAAATGAGCACCACAAATATGCATGGCCACCCTTTTTGGGGCTATTTCTCTGGTTTTACGTGAGGAAGGGAAAGAGTAGGGATCATCTCATGTCTCACTCCTTTTGTTTTTTTCCCAGTGACACAGATATCATTAGATGCCCTTTTATGCTGAATATTTTATTGTATCCATATATGATGGAACCAGAAGGGTGTTTTTTAGGGAAAAAAGTTGTAAGTAAAAATTTTATTTTTTATTGGTTTTTAGTGTGGTCAAATTACATTTTACTTTTTTGGACTTGTTTTGCTTTTTCTATAAAGATTATGGAAAGCAACATGACAAATGGATGCTTATGTGTTTCAGGCTGTATCTCAAATAAGCTATGACTAAGGGCTAGTATGCAGTTAGTAGCGACTAAGCATTCATTTGTCCTGTTGCTTTTGGGTTTTTATAAACATTATGAAAAAAGTCTTGAAGTTTTAAACCTATGGGAAGCTGGATATCTCATCTCTGCACGATCTTTATGATAGTGAAGTCCACTACTAATCCATGCAATATTAGTTTCCTTTAACGTTAATAGATAGATTTTTAAAAATGCAGCACTGCCAAAATAAGTGACAAAAATGCAAAAAAAAGTGTTCTTTATTCCAACATGCCAGACAGGCGATATTTTGGCTCAGACTGAGCCTTTCTCAAACACAAAATAGTGAAACAGCAAGGTGTATCTATAGGTATTCACACATGAAATCCATAAGCTCATAATTGATTAGTGATTATAGAAAAGTGACAAAGTGTAAATATTAAATATATAAATATGTGCATACCAGATATCAAAATACATGGACAGTCAAAACCTAAAAGTGTTAACATCAAAATGTGCATGACAGATAAATGTTGTTTTACTTATTTATTGCTTATTATTAAGTAATGATAGTTATTTTACTAACTTATTTATTAACTTATTCAAACACATAATGAAATCATTATGTTACATACAGTAATTACATGTTTCTAACAGAAAATTACATTAATAGTCAATAAAACTAAGGGGGTATTTAACAGCAAGAACTGAACAGTGTTGGTCCCTCCCTCAATAAGAACCGTACAGAACACCCACATAGCATGTAAAAAATGTAAACACTTCCAAAATTGAAATAACAAGGTCTAAGCATGCTATTTTGGCACCTAGCTCTCTGCCCAGGGCAAAGAACAAGGTGTGGCAAGATTTTGTGAGTCCTTATACTCCAATTTATTCAGTTTACCTTTTGTTTCCCATTGTATTTCTCATCCTTTTCTTGGGTAACTCTGTACTAGGTAATTACTAAACATTCCATTAGTGAGAACGATGGCTCATCAAAAAGGCAGTGACTAACAGATATACGTATGGTACATGAGATGTATTAATTACATGTTATCTTAAAGTTAAACAAGGGGATATGAGGTGGATGTAGAGATAGAATCTGATGAACAGTAAATGTAAAAGACTTGGTTGTAGGCATAGAGAAAGGGGAGCAACACCCAAAAAATAGATTGTACCTTAAGGAAGTTGTGTTTCACACATGTGGCTTGTTTTTGTATGGAAAAGGGCAGAGACGTTGCTAGGGTTCTAAAATATTCCTGGCACCAGCCCTCTGTGTTACATTTAACTCAATAGGGCTGGGTTCACACAACGTTCTTCACAGCACATTATGAACCGCAGCATGTAATTTTACAGCTAAAAAAAAATGTTCCTGTCACTAGCTTTACGTGTTTTCCATATAGATACTGTTCTTCAACTCAGCAGTCACTGTACATTAAAAATCAGTGCTGAAAAATTTGCCTTTTAAAAAATCCTCATTTATGTATGAAAGTATAATACCTCTAAGTAATACAGTCACCAAATAATACACCTGCATGGAGCAGATACACTCACAGGCCACTTTATTAGGTACACCTGTCAAATGCTCGTTAACACTAATTTCTATCAGCAATCACATGGCGGCAACTCACTGCATTTAGGCATGTAGACATGGTCAAGACAATCTCCTGCAGTTCAAACCGTGCATCAGTATGGGGAAGAAAGGTGATTTGAGTGCCTTTGAACGTGGCATGGTTGTTGGTGCCAAAAGGGCTGGTCTGAGTATTTCAGAAACTGCTGATCTCCTGGGATTTTCATGCACAACCATCTCTAGGGTTTACAGAGAATGGTCCGAAAAAGAAAAAAACATCCAGTGAGCGGCAGTCCTGTGGGTGGAAATGCCTTGTTGATGCCAGAGGTCAAAGGAGAATGGGCAGACTGGTTCGAGCTGATAGAAAGGCAACAGTGACTCAAATACCCACCCGTTACAACCAAGGTAGGCAGAAGAGCATCTCTGAACGCACAGCACGGCGAACTTTGAGGCAGATGGGCTACAGCAGCAGAAGACCACACCGGGTGCCACTCCTTTCAGCTAAGAACAGGAAACTGAGGCTCCAATTTGCCCCAGCTCATCGAAATTGGACAGTAGAAGATTGGAAAAACGTTGCCTGGTCTGATGAGTCTCGATTTCTGCTTGCGACATTCGGATGGTAGGGTCAGAATTTGGCGTCAACAACATGAAAGCATGGATCCATCCTGCCTTGTATCAACGGTTCAGGCTGGTGGTGGTGGTGTCATGGTGTGGGGAATATTTTCTTGGCACTCTTTGGGGCCCCTTGGTACCAATTGAGCATCGTTGCAACACCTTGTTGAATCTATGCCACGAAGAATTGAGGCAGTTCTGAAGGCAAAAGGGGGTCCAACCCGTTACTAGCATGGTGTACCTAATAAAGTGGCCGGTGAGTGTATATCACACATATTACTGTCATAAAGTTTCTAAAACATACCACAATACCAAGACCATCAATCCCAATTATATCACTACCTAACGACCAAATAGTACGGCAAGTCCATGACTGCATGCGCGTACCACATAGGGACTACCAGACATATAAGTGATTACAGTGCAGTTATAGCCAGTAACTCACAAGTGACATCTTCTCTCTTCAGAGTCATTCTCTTGCGTTTGATTTTTTACTTTCAGCCTAGATGGCCATGATGATTGGCTACGACTTGTCTATGAAGAATTTGCCACACAAAAATCTCAGACTCCTCACTTTTCAAGAAGCTCCTTACCAATCCCCTCTGTACAAACTCTCCATAACGTGTTAGGCGAAAGTGGGGAGTTATGGGATTATACTGTAAGTGAGGGCTGTATTTTGCAGGAGTGGGGAGGGGCATGCCAAGTCTTACAGGCACAAACTCCTGGGGGAAGAAAGAGGACCAACCCCCTGAAGGTTGTGCTGCGGCTATGGCCCATACACCCAGGATCATGTTGTGCGGCCTAAACTCCGTCTCCAGAACCCCCAGATGATCAGCCACAGTCATGACCTTTAGGCAGTGCAGTAAACAGAGTTTAGTACTGTTATAATTTTTGTAGTGTTTATTTTAGGCAAGTATACAGGCCCCTAAGTAGGTAGGTGTATAGTCCTCCCCGGTAGGTAGTTATATAGGTCCCCTTACTTCGTAGCTAGTTATATAGGCCCCCTCACTAGGAAGGTAGGTAGAAATATGCCCTTAGTAGGTAGGTATATATGCCCCCTCAGTAGTTGGGTATATAGGACCACTCCTTAGGCAGGTATGTAGGTCCACTCAGCAGGTAGGTACGTAGGTGTCCATCTAGGTATCCTCGTTAGATAGGTAGGAAGGTACATATGTCCCCTTCTTGGGTAGGTAGAAAGATATATAGGTCCCCGCCTTAGGTAGCTAGGTATACCCTTTCAGGTAGGTATAAAGCTCCCCTTCTTAGGTAGGTAGATATATCAAGATCCCTTACTTGGGTATAAAGGCCCTCTCCTTCGGTAGGTACATAGGTCTCTTCCTTAGATAGGTAGGTAGGTATATAGGTCCCCTAAGCAAAACACGTGTCAGATTGTTTGCAGTTGGTAATCTAAATCATGTTCTGACCAATTGTGTATTGTGATTCATTCTTTATCTATGGCACTGTGTTACTATATTGTTTGAATTTTAGTAAAATATTAAGCGTTTTAGATCTTTATATACTAATATATATATATATATATATATATATATATATATTTACTTATTTATTTCTTATTTATATATGTATCACTGTGCTATGTACTTGACTGGCTATTTATTGTATGCTGACACTTTAAAGGGCCCACGTATTATATTTCACTTTTTGTTTATTTTCGCTTTTTTTCCCTTTTTCTTTTTTTTGTACTTGTCTTTTTTCATGTATTTTTGGGTCTATCATTACTTTTTTTATTTATTTATTTATTTATTTTTTATTTATTTATTTGTTCATTATTTTGATCATGATTAGTGACTGTTTTGGGTTCTGTGTCCATCATGACTTTAAATTTTTTAATATCTTGAAAATGTAAAAAAAACAACTTATCATTGTGATTCAGTTTACTATTTATGTCTTGCATCTAATAGCTTTATAGGTTATGTATTCAATATATATGTGCTTGTTAGACCTGAGTACTTTGTTTTGAGCGGTTTTTTGGGGTTGTAGGTAGGTATATAAATCCACTTTGAGGGGGTGGTATATAGGTCCCTTCCTTAGGTAGAAAGGTATATAAGTCCCCTCCTTAAATAGGTAAATATTTAGGTCTCTTCTTTAGGTAGGCATATAGTTCCCCCTTTTTAGGTTGTAGGGATAAGGTCCCTCCTTAGTAGGGGAAATATAAGGTTCCCTTCCCCTTTGGTTTAGAGGTTATCTCCTTTGGTGGTCATAGACCCCTCCTAGGTTGTTAATTTAGGCCCCCCTCCTTGAGTGTTTGAAAGGGAGGGGGGGTCGCTAGGCAGTTCATTCGGGGGACGGCCCCCAATGAATCCCCTGTGCCCGAGTTCGGGTCTCCAGGCCCCTGCCTTGGGCCGGGGGCTCCTGTTGGGCGGGCCCGCTGATCTTCTGACTCCGGCGTTTCCCCAGGCCGGCAGTAGAGTCGGGGAGGAGGCGGAGGACGTTCCCCCTCCTGTCTCCTCCCTGTATGTCGGTGCTCAATAGGCCCTACTAACCTGGCGTCGCAGGGGGATGCGGCAGTTTATCACCCCTGCGACTGGGATCCTCTAAGCCCGGGCTCTGCCGGTGAGGGTCCCGGGCCCGCGAACGGGTAAGCAGGTGAGACTCACGCTGCTTTTTCGCTTCAAGCTGCAGGACAGGACGCGCGGACCGTTTTCTTAGGTAAATAGGGTTTTTTTTTTTTTATTTTATTTGGTAAGGGGGCAAAAAATTGCTCCGGGGGATAATGGTACAGGGGGTAAGGTACAGGGGGCAAAACACTGGTACAGGGGGATAAGGTACAGGGGGCAAGACATGGACAGGGGGCAAATGGCTCGGGGGATAATAGTAAGGGGGGAAGACATGGTACAAGGGGGGTAAATGGTAAGGGAAAGACATGGCTAAGGGGGGGATAATGGCTACAGAGGGAAAACATGGTACAGGGGGGAAGCACTGGTACAGGGGGCTAAAGGCTACAGGGGGATAAAGGCTAAGGGGCAAAAATGGTAGGGGGCATAATAGTAAGGGGGCAAGCCGGATCAGGGGGCATAATGGTGAGGGGGGGAAGGGGCCCGGACAGGGGGCATAATGGCTAAAGGGAAACCTGGTACAGGGGGATAATGGCCAGGGGTCAAGACCTGGTCAGGGGGCAAATGGCTACAGGGGGAAAACACTGGCTACAGGGGCTAAAGGCTAAGGGGGCATAATGGTCAGGGGGCTAAAGGCTACAGGGGGGAAGGGCACTGGCTACAGGGGGCATAATGGCTACAGGGGGGAAAACAAGGCTACAAATGGGCTTTAAAGGTACAGGAGGCAAACTGGTAAAGGGGGGTAATGGCTACGGAGCAAAACACTGGCTACAGGGGGCATATATGGGTGGGGCGTCACTGGCTACAGGGGACATTATGGTAAGGGGGCATATCATGCTACAGGAGGATTCACTGGCTAAGGGGGGAAAGTCATGGCTACGGGGGGAATTGGTTAAGGGGGGTGTCACTGGTACGGGGGCATTACTGGTTTCAGGGGGCAAATCATGGGGTACAGGGGGGATATCCCTGGCTAAGGAGGGCATATGGGCTAATGGGGTTAATGGCTACAGGGGGGGATATCCTGGTACGGGGGGATATTATGGTCTATGGGGGCAAATAACCCGGGGGACAGGGGGGTAATAACTGATACAAGGGCAGTTCTGGCTACGGGGGCATATTACTGCCTAAAGGGGGAGTAACTAGTACAGAGGGCAGTAACCTGGATAGAGGGGGTAATAACCTGGCTAGGGGGGTAAACCCGGTAAATGGGTATACCCCGGTTAGGGGAAAATTTCCTACAAGGGGGTAATTATTTTCCCTTTTGGGGGACTATAGATGGGGGTTTTGTATAGGTAGGGAAAATTTTAGAGAAAAAGGGGATAAATGAGGAGTCAAGGTTTGTTTGTACATTTTTTGTGAAGAGTTTTTGGGCGGAAAAAAGCGTCTGGCTTGGGACAGTGGAGAAGAAGGAAAGAACAATCTTCAGGACGTCTCCTGTAGCACTAAATTTTAATGAGTGTAATCATTTATTTCTCCGAGCATTACATACAAAGGCTTTTTCTGTAAAATATACTCCCCGTTAAATGAGACGCAAAAAAAAATTCGTGTGCACCCCGCCCTACTCAGAAAAAACTTGGGCCCCCAGCCCCCGGGTGTTTTTTTGGGACCCTAGAAAGCCCCCGTAGAAATGTATAAGGTTCCTCTTTTTGGGGTAGGTCTATAGGTTCCCTTTTTGGGTAGGTATTTAGGTACCCTTCTTAGATAGGCAAATATATAGGGCTCCTCTTTAGGTGGGTGGAAAGATATATAGGTCCACTTTTTTTGGTAAGTGTATAGATCCCCTTCTTAAGTAGATAGGCAGGTATATAGGTTCCCTCCTTAGGTAGGTAAGTATATAGACCTCCTCTAGGTAGGTGTCACGGTCTGCAGTAGTGGATCCATGGCCCCCCGCAAACGGGCATAAGCCAGCCAGGGAGGGAATCTAAGTAGGTTCCCGGGTTTTTACCCCCGGCCCGCCGCAAAGCGGGATGGCTTGCTGCGGCGGGAGTCTACCAGGTCGTACCCCTGACGTGACTTGCTTGCGGAGGAGCCCAGTTTAAAAAGGAAAACTGAATCCCGGAGCGATCAGTGAGTAAAGCTCCGGAAACAGAAAAGTGTCCGGTGGAGGTAAAAACGCTTTTTGAAACCAAAAAAAATAGAAACCCAGGTTAAAAAAAAGCGCGTTTTTGGGGGTAAGTGCCCCCTTTGCTCACGTTACAACAATGCAGAAATACAATGCAGTTTTAAAAATGATTGCATGACCAAAAGCAAGCATATATGCTCAATGATCAAAAATACTGAGAGGAAACGGAAGGAGTGGATAAACCAGGGCTAGAAACGTGAATGCAGCCCCCTCAATGAAGCATAGTAAAAAAAAAGTTTAATTAGTAAAATTAATCATTTCTAAGTTTTGCCCTAATGGAGTTCTGGTTTTTAAATTTTAAATCCCAATGTGCTTCTCGCACTCTCAATTTATGAGCCAAAAAACCCCTCGTATGGGGTGTCCAGTTCATGCCCTAAAAAATAAAAAATGATGTTCACCATTGTGTTTATCCAAAAAAATGCTTTGGAGCCCCGAAGCTTTGAATGTTGACTTGTTGGGGAGGTAGCCCAGGTTAAGGGTACAAAAAGTTCAGGCAGGGTGTATTCGGGGAAAAGGGAGAAGGTCGGGGGGGCTTGGTTCGTGGTGAGGACGGAGGCAACCGGTTTCGGAACAGTAATAGAACAAGGGTTTAGGAAAGCTTTCTCAATGGCTAATGGACTAAAGATCCCGGGAAGGACAAAAC